>JAOTOM010003109.1:0-135271 GCA_034440615.1 Ashinkailepas kermadecensis | reverse complement strand
ACGAACGGATGTTCAATTAATGCATGAGCTGCTTGGTGTGCGTGAGGGCCGGACTGATCCGCCAGTCAAAGACAAGACAAGGCCGGCCGCCACGTCTGCTTGGCCACGCCTCGTTTGGCGTCATGACACCTGAGGCGTTGACCCGACGACCGTCCTGCTAATCCCGCTCCGTCTGACGCCTGGGGCGTTGACCCGACGACCGTCCTGCTAATCCCGCTCCGTCTGACGCCTGGGGCGTTGACCCGACGACCGTCCTGCTAATCCCGCTCCGTCTGACGCCTGGGGCGTTGACCCGACGACCGTCCTGCTAATCCCGCTCCGTCTGACGCCTGGGGCGTTGACCCGACGACCGTCCTGCTAATCCCGCTCCGTCTGACGCCTGGGGCGTTGACCCGACGACCGTCCTGCTAATCCCGCTCCGTCTGACGCCTGGGGCGTTGACCCGACGACCGTCCTGCTAATCCCGCTCCGTCTGACGCCTGGGGCGTTGACCCGACGACCGTCCTGCTAATCCCACTCCGTCTGACGCCTGGGGCGTTGACCCTTGACCCGACGGCTGCCCTGCTGATCCCGCTCCGTCTGACGCCTGGGGCGTTGACCCTTGACCCGACGGCTGCCCTGCTGATCCCGCTCCGTCTGACGCCTGGGGCGTTGACCCGACGACTGCCCTGCTGATCCCGCTCCGTCTGACGCCTGGGGCGTTGACCCGACGACTGCCCTGCTGATCCCGCTCCGTCTGACGCCTGGGGCGTTGACCCGACGACCGTCCTGCTAATCCCGCTCCGTCTGACGCCTGGGGCGTTGACCCGACGGCTGCCCTGCTGATCCCGCTCCGTCTGACGCCTGGGGCGTTGACCCGACGACTGCCCTGCTGATCCCGCTCCGTCTGACGCCTGGGGCGTTGACCCGACGACTGCCCTGCTGATCCCGCTCCGTCTGACGCCTGGGGCGTTGACCCGACGACTGTCCTGCTGATCCCGCTCCGTCTGACGCCTGGGGCGTTGACCCGATGACTGTTCTGCTGATCCCGCTCCGTCTGACGCCTGGGGCGTTGACCCGATGACTGTTCTGCTGATCCCGCTCCGTCTGACGCCTGGGGCGTTGACCCGATGACTGTTCTGCTGATCCCGCTCCGTCTGACGCCTGGGGCGTTGACCCGATTACTGTCCTGCGGATCGCGATCTGTCGGCGGCTTCTGGTGAGCGCACGACTGCAGAAGAGTTGAAACATTTCCCGAAAGAGCTAAAGAGCCGAGCATTGATGGAGAAATGGACTTGGTAATTGTTGGAAATATTACGATGTGTGCTGCGTGCCACTTTATTAAGTTAATCTGGCTGTCATTTCCACATAAAGGACAGATGCTTTCGTAGGATAATACAGACAAGCATTCAAGAACCCCAAAGCCAGACTCAAAAGTGGAAATGGAGCATCCTTATTCACTATAGTGCTGTGTGTTGTGCGTCATTAAAAACGAAACAATGACGGCATGCTGGTCTTTCTTATAGTCAGGACCGTTTCCGTTGGAATGACATCCTGTCAAAATGTATAACATTGACGTGAGTATTTTGCGTGGTGGGCAGCAATAACAAATGGACATCAGAATGTTGCCGGAATTAGTATGAATATATTATCAATGTCTAACGTAACCTCGTAATTGTCATGATCGACAGATGTTTTCGATAAAATTACCCCAGTCCACATGCAGCATACGTAGTTGCTCGTAAAGGCTTGCATATAACAACTTTGGACTTACCCAAGGTAAATATGCTCCCAGAACTCCGGTTTAGTCAGTTAAATGTCCTAAAATGTATGTTTTGTCCGGAAAGTGACTGCAACGTCATGGACGTCTATGACCGCATCTGACCTTGGTTGGTTGGTTATTGGTTTTACGACACGTCGACCGTTGAGTCATGTAGCGTCGCCAATCTCACGCCGATTGGTCGCGGGCGAAGAGTAGCGACAGGTGAGACTCGAACCCACAACCTTTCGATTGTGAGGCGAGCATCTTACCCCTAGACCACTCGTCCCCCATCTGACCTTGGGAATGTCACCCGTGTGACGGTGTGGTCTGAGAACATCTCAAAGCTTAAAATATGCCAAAATGAAATAGAATGCGGCCTGCCACCTATCAACAGGTGACAGGAGTGTGCGGTTATTGCCGCATTGCTCCTCCTGAAAGTACCGTTAAATGTGGTCTCGTGGTTCCTTCAAGTTTGTGCTCTGAAATGTTCTCCAGTTTTGAGAGAATTTGATGAAGCTTGTTTCTGAGTTCCTGAAATGTGAGTGGTTTTCCAACCCTCAGCGTGTTGGATAGGTACATTTGCTAACGGATGTGGTGCTAATGGGTGATGGTCGGCGTACCAATGGGACCTAGGTGCTACCCTTTGAGGTGCTAAATAGTTGCTTTTTTTTGTTTAGTTCTTGTGAGCATAAATTGTGTCATAGCGCATTATTGCATGCAAGTTATTAGTATTGGTTATTCAAGAGGTGCAACGCGGCAATAGCTGTATATTTCTGCCACCTGTTCACCGAAGCAGACATACAGCTGCAAGATTTCACCATTAGGGGTTTTACCGACTCCTCTACCGGAAATTTTCCAACGATTTTTGGAGGCTATGATCCTTAGAGATTATGAACGTTCCCTTTGAGTGCAGTTTTGGAGGTTGTGATCGTTGGAGTCTGAACCCTGGAGTTTGTGATAGCACCACATCCAGGCAGTTTTGTAGTTTATTTCGATTTTTGGAGGATATGATCCTTTGAGGTCGTGATCTTTGGAGGCTATGCAATTTTCGAGCAGATGAACCTTGAATGCTATGATATGGCCCCGGGAATAGAATAGAATAGAACCGATCCCTCGGACCATCTCCGGCGCGAAGGGAAGAACTGACGCCTCGGATCATACCCTACATTGAAAGGGAGAACCAACCCCTCGTGCCATCCCCGACACAATAAGAAAAACTGAATCGCCCCACCAACCCGACCACAACTGTGCGCCGGGGCCGACGGCCGTCGCTCCTTCCGGCGGCTAATAGCCAGGCCTGTGTTCGCTGTCGACGCTGGCGACTCGATGCCCACAAGCACGGTCCTCGCCAAACCAAAGCTGCCATGGCCAACGCACGTGTGGCCGCACTGGCCAGCTCGGCGTCCTGGTACGGTTACAGACGGGCTGAGCCGCACGAGCGCGCACCCTCTGTTTGCCGCCGACAACCGCGGCCCGGCTGATATCAACGACAGGATAAGGCGGGGTCGAGGGACGCGGGACGCGTCCGATTGCCGCGCGCCGCTGTTTGGCCTCATCGGCGGCTGCGTCGGCGCGGGGTTGACGACGCCGCTGGTCATTGGCCCGGTATTGATTGGCGCCAGCTCCTGGCCCCCTGGCGGGGGCCGACGCGGGGTGCCATCGATGGTGACGCGCCGCTCCGTTGGCAAGCGAGGCGGCGCGCTGACCTTGCCGTCGAGTACGGACGTGGCCTGCACTGCCGCCCAGACATTGCCGGCCGTGTGCCCGAAGTGGCCTGAAAGTCGTGCTCTCCGCCAGCCGGAAGGTGCCCAGATGTGTCCTTCGTGGACGGGTCACAGTGCCGTGTCTGGTTTGGAGGGGTGTGCCGTCGGGTGTGGCTGCTCTCTGGCTGCTCCGTGGACTGGTTACAGCGCCGGTTTTGGTCTGGTTTGGAGGGGTGTGCCGTCCGGTGTGGCTGATTTCTGGCTCCGTGGACTGGTTACGGCGCCGGGTTTGGTCTGGTCTGGTCTGGTTTGGAGGGGTGTGCCGTCCTGTATGGCCGCTCTCTGGCCACTGTTGGCGAGGATTGGCGCCATTGTCACGGCGTCACCACGGCCGCTCTGACTGGCGCCGCAGTCTGGTCCGCTGACCTTGGGGAAGCGCCGCTCCGCTGCGTCTGGTCTGTGCCGACCGACGCGATGGGCCGCCTGGCTGACCACGTGCTTTGTGGGACCGCGTAGCCACCCACACCCCGTGCGTGGCGGGGCCGTGTGGCCACCCACACCACGTGCATGGCGTGTCACTCGGTGGCGCACCGAGATGGGCAGGCGCAGATTTCGGGTCAGGGCTCCCTTACTGCACAATGCATTGCCTCCGGAGATCAGAGAGCTACCTGTGTCGAGGTTCGGCCGAGCTTTGAAGCGCCATATTGTTGGCGGCAGGGAATTATTTATGCTATATGACCCATGTGTGTATACGGTTTTGTTTTTAACATCTCATTTTTCATATAGTCATGTATGCTAGTTTCACCTTTTAGCCTTTTATACCTGCATGCAGTTTTTAACTCTTGACTTTGAGCCGTAATAACCATGTCTTTATTGGATGGTTCAATAAACAGTCTGAGTCTGAGTCTGAGTCTGAGGCCGTGTGGCCACCCACACCACGTGCATGGCGGGGCCGTGTGGCCACCCACACCACGTGCGTGGCGGGGCCGTGTGGCCACCCACACCACGTGCATGGCGGGGCCGTGTGGCCACCCACACCACGTGCGTGGCGGGGCCGTGTGGCCACCCACACCACGTGCATGGCGGGGCCGTGTGGCCACCCACACCACGTGCATGGCGGGGCCGTGTGGCCACCCACACCACGTGCGTGGCGGGGCCGTGTGGCCACCCACACCACGTGCATGGCGGGGCCGTGTGGCCACCCACACCACGTGCATGGCGGGGCCGTGTGGCCACCCACACCACGTGCATGGCGGGGCCGTGTGGCCACCCACACCACGTGCATGGCGGGGCCGTGTGGCCACCCACACCACGTGCGTGGCGGGGCCGTGTGGCCACCCACACCACGTGCGTGGCGGGGCCGTGTGGCCACCCACACCACGTGCATGGCGGGGCCGTGTGGCCACCCACACCACGTGCATGGCGGGGCCGTGTGGCCACCCACACCACGTGCATGGCGGGGCCGTGTGGCCACCCACACCACGTGCATGGCGGGGCCGTGTGGCCACCCACACCACGTGCATGGCGGGGCCGTGTGGCCACCCACACCACGTGCATGGCGGGGCCGTGTGGCCACCCACACCACGTGCGTGGCGGGGCCGTGTGGCCACCCACACCACGTGCATGGCGGGGCCGTGTGGCCACCCACACCACGTGCATGGCGGGGCCGTGTGGCCACCCACACCACGTGCATGGCGGGGCCGTGTGGCCACCCACACCACGTGCATGGCGAGGCCGTGTGGCCACCCACACCACGTGCATGGCGGGGCCGTGTGGCCACCCACACCACGTGCGTGGCGGGGCCGTATGGCCACCCACACCACGTGCATGGCGAGGCCGTGTGGCCACCCACACCACGTGCATGGCGGGGCCGTGTGGCCACCCACACCACGTGCATGGCGGGGCCGTGTGGCCACCCACACCACGTGCGTGGCGGGGCCGTGTGGCCACCCACACCACGTGCGTGGCGGGGCCGTGTGGCCACCCACACCACGTGCATGGCGGGGCCGTGTGGCCACCCACACCACGTGCGTGGCGGGGCCGTGTGGCCACCCACACCACGTGCGTGGCGGGGCCGTGTGGCCACCCACACCACGTGCGTGGCGGGGCCGTGTGGCCACCCACACCACGTGCATGGCGGGGCCGTGTGGCCACCCACACCACGTGCATGGCGGGGCCGTGTGGCCACCCACACCACGTGCATGGCGGGGCCGTGTGGCCACCCACACCACGTGCATGGCGGGGCCGTGTGGCCACCCACACCACGTGCGTGGCGGGGCCGTGTGGCCACCCACACCACGTGCGTGGCGGGGCCGTGTGGCCACCCACACCACGTGCATGGCGGGGCCGTGTGGCCACCCACACCACGTGCGTGGCGGGGCCGTGTGGCCACCCACACCACGTGCGTGGCGGGGCCGTGTGGCCACCCACACCACGTGCGTGGCGGGGCCGTGTGGCCACCCACACCACGTGCATGGCGGGGCCGTGTGGCCACCCACACCACGTGCATGGCGGGGCCGTGTGGCCACCCACACCACGTGCGTGGCGGGGCCGTGTGGCCACCCACACCGTGTTTGCTGAACCTACTGGTTCAGTGGTTCAGCGAGGGGTGGCGTCGCTATGGCAGTGATTCAGCGAGGGATAGCGTCGCTATGGCACTGGTTCAGCGAGGGGTAGCGTCGCTATGGCAGTGATTCAGCGAGGGGTGGCGTCTCTATGGCAGTGATTCAGCGAGGGATAGCGTCGCTATGGCAGTGGTTCAGCGAGGGATAGCGTCGCTATGGTAGTGGTTCAGCGTGGGATAGCGTCGCCATGCACCATGGATTACCTGCATTCTATACAAGTAGAATCATTATCCTGCGGTACATTAATTTACTTAGATGGCAGATAGTCTACAATGCTGCTGCTCCACGTGAAATGTCGGCCCATGCAGGATTGTGAAGCACTGATTCGTGTAGCGTGATTCCTCAAGCCCCAAGTCGTATGTGTTTCTCACACGGTTTGTAGGGGTCTCGCGGATCTCGGCGGGTCTTGTCCTCATTCATGCTAGTGGTGACGGGATTCTGTTTCCCGTACCGGCGCCTGGTCGTCCGCCGTCTGCCATGTCGTCCTCCGTCTGCCATGTCGTCCTCCGTCTGCCATGTCGTCCGCCGTCTGCCATGTCGTCCTCCGTCTGCCATGTCGTCCGCCGTCTGCCATGTCGTCTCCCGTCTGCCATCGCCAGTGATGCGCACCATGAATCGCCTTCACTTGGCGACATCACTCCAGGTGCGCACCATGAATCGCCTCCACTGGGCGGCATCACTCCAGGTGCGCACCATGAATCGCCTTCACTGGGCGACATCACTCCAGGTTCGCACCATGAATCGTCTTCACTGGGCGATATCACTCCAGGATACGTTTTTTATTTGCATGCGGGACTGCATCGCTAGCATACGAGCTGTTTGTCATACTACGAAGATTTCCCCAACCGGTTTTGCGGCGTGTAGTATGGGGACGGTGAGTCGGCCGGCGGCTGGCGTTGTTACGACTGGCTGGCGGTGTTACGACTGGCCGCTGGCGGTGTTACGACTGGCCGATGGCGGTGTTACGACTGGCCGCTGGCGGTGTCACGACTGACCGCTGGCGGTGTTACGACTGGCCGCTGGCGGTGTTACGACTGACCGCTGGCGGTGTTGCGACTGACCGCTGGCGTTCTTACTACTGGCTGGCGGTGTTACGACTGGCCGCTGGCGGTGTCACGACTGACCGCTGGCGGTGTTACGACTGACTGCTGGCGGTGTTACAACTGACCGCTGGCGGTGTTGGGACTACTGACCGCTGGCGGTGTTACGACTGACCGCTGGCGGTGTTACGACTGACCGCTGGCGGTGTTACAACTGACCGCTGGCGGTGTTGGGACTACTGACCGCTGGCGGTGTTACGACTGACCGCTGGCGGTGTTACGACTGGCCGCTGGCGGTGTCACGACTGACCGCTGGCGGTGTTACGACTGGCCGCTGGCGGTGTTACGACTGACCGCTGGCGGTGTTGCGACTGACCGCTGGCGTTCTTACTACTGGCTGGCGGTGTTACGACTGGCCGCTGGCGGTGTCACGACTGACCGCTGGCGGTGTTACGACTGGCCGCTGGCGGTGTTACAACTGACCGCTGGCGGTGTTGGGACTACTGACCGCTGGCGGTGTCACGGTTGGCCGCTGACATTGTTACGACCAGCCGCTGGCGGTGTCACAGCTGGCGGCCGGCGGTGTCACAGCTGGCGGCCGGCGGTGTCACGACTGGCGGCCGGCGGTGTCACGACTGGCGGCCGGCGGTGTCACGACTGGCGGCCGGCGGTGTCACAGCTGGCGGCCGGCGGTGTCACGGCTGGCGGCCGGCGGTGTCACGACTGGCGGCCGGCGGTGTCACGACTGGCGGCCGGCGGTGTCACGACTGGCGGCCGGCGGTGTCACGGCTGGCGGCCGGCGGTGTCACAGCTGGCGGCCGGCGGTGTCACGACTGGCGGCCGGCGGTGTCACGACTGGCGGCCGGCGGTGTCACTGCTGGCGGCCGGCGGTGTCACGACTGGCGGCCGGCGGTGTCACGACTGGCGGCCGGCGGTGTCACGACTGGCGGCCGGCGGTGTCACAGCTGGCGGCCGGCGGTGTCACGACTGGCGGCCGGCGGTGTCACGACTGGCGGCCGGCGGTGTCACGACTGGCGGCCGGCGGTGTCACGACTGGCGGCCGGCGGTGTCACGACTGGCGGCCGGCGGTGTCACGACTGGCGGCCGGCGGTGTCACGACTGGCGGCCGGCGGTGTCACAGCTGGCGGCCGGCGGTGTCACGACTGGCGGCCGGCGGTGTCACGACTGGCGGCCGGCGGTGTCACGACTGGCGGCCGGCGGTGTCACGACTGGCGGCCGGCGGTGTCACGACTGGCGGCCGGCGGTGTCACGACTGGCGGCCGGCGGTGTCACGTCTGGCGGCCGGCGGTGTCACGACTGGCGGCCGGCGGTGTCACGACTGGCGGCCGGCGGTGTCACGACTGGCGGCCGGCGGTGTCACGACTGGCGGCCGGCGGTGTCACGACTGGCGGCCGGCGGTGTCACGACTGGCGGCCGGCGGTGTCACGACTGGCGGCCGGCGGTGTCACGGCTGGCGGCCGGCGGTGTCACAGCTGGCGGCCGGCGGTGTCACGGCTGGCGGCCGGCGGTGTCACGACTGGCGGCCGGCGGTGTCACGACTGGCGGCCGGCGGTGTCACTGCCGGCGGCTGGCGGTGTCACGGCGCTATGACGGCCCACAGGTGTGGCCGCTTTTGTTGGCGACGCGGACGGCACGGCCGGAGCGGCTGTAGAGTCAACCTGGCGGCACGTCCACCGCCTGTGTCGTCAACCCGGCGGCGGCGGCGGCACCGCGGTCGCTGGCACGCCGCCAGGCGTGCTCGAGACGCTCAGACACTTTCCGGTTCGCCGGCTATGTCCGGGCAACGGACGAGGGGAGAGAGAGAGAGAGAGAGAGAGAGAGAGAGAGAGAGAGAGAGAGAGAGAGAGAGAGAGAGAGAGAGAGAGAGAGAGAGAGAGAGAGAGAGAGAGAGAGAGAGAGAGAGAGAGAGAGAGAGAGAGAGAGAGATGGAGAGATGGAGAGATGGGGAGATGGAGATAGATAACACGAAAACATGATGAGGCGCTTTTGGTGTCGGTGGTGTTTGATGACTTTGGTTTTGGTCGTGGCAAGTGGATGTATCCAGATGTATGTTGGCGGATGGTTCCATGCAAGGCTTGGCTGCGTTATTGCAAAGGACATGTGGTCGCCGAATCTTGTGTTTAACCACGTGCCACTCGAAATTATTGTATAGCTACGGATACCTACAGATTCCTATGCTGCCGGCCAATCTATCTGGAAAAGCTGGTACCCTCTGGACACGCTGTTCTGCTCGGCCCCAACAGACCTGATACGCCAGGCTGGCTGCGGACGGAGACGTTACCGTCTGGCTGGGGACGGCCGTGTAATACAGACCCGTCTGACTGGGGACGACCGTGTAGTGCAGACCCGTCTGGCTGGGGACGGCCATGTAGCACAGACCCGTCTGGCTGGGGACGGCCATGTAGCACAGACTCGTCTGGTTGGGGACGGCCATGTAGCACAGACCCGTCTGGCTGGGGACGGCCATGTAGCGCAGACCCGTCTGGTCGGGGACGGCCATGTAGCACAGAGCCGTCTGGCTGGGGACGGCCGTGTAACATCCGTTTGTCTGTGGACGGCCGCGTGATCAGCGTCACGGTGGTTCCACCGCCGGCTGGCGCCGCACCGGCAGATGTGACGTCACAGTGCGACCGGTGACGCTGACCGGCCGGTCACAGACCGTTCCGGCCGCTTCCGGTCAGTGCGCCACCCCTCCATCTGACTGGTGTGGGCCCTGGCCCCGCTCTCTTCGTGGGAAGCGTGTTGTAGGATCGCTTAGGATTGGCTTCCGGCGCGCAAGAATGCTAACTGCCATGCGCTTGTGGCTTGCCCTACATAAAAGTTGGCGTCGTAGCACAGATTCGGGTTGTGACAGCTCGGAATGTAGCGTTCTCACCGCTAGACAACGACTTCGATTGTTCTTGACACTGAAGGTCGCTTGTTTTACGCGCAGAGATGAAGCGACCGCATCAGACACGGCGCACGTCGCACGTGTCCTAAGGAATGCACTTCGGAACGTACTCCTGCTGAACGTCTACATGGGTAATGGCCGACACATTTGACGCTCAGCTACATTAAATTTTTGTAATCGATTAGAACCGTTTTACAGGTTAATATGAAGAGGCTTAATGTCGTATTTTAAAGAATATTCCCCACGGAGGACAAATGAAGCAAATTGGGAAAATGCCGTTGTACTGAATGTTTGACATCCAGAACGTTATCCTCTGACAAATTATGAACGAATTTTCCCCGCCTCAAGTTGAATAAGTTCTTTTTAATGATGAAGTGGCGCAAACTTCTCGCCATTCCATAAAATGCCCGATCCTATGACTTCTGAATACTGGGGCTTCATTCCGGTAATAGTTCGCGGTATTGTCATTAAAAATGCATGAGCTACATCTAATCTTTTTGAATTTGTTTGCTCAACTTGTTATTCGTAATCGCATTATTCCTAGACTATAAAGCAAGATTAGATACCCAAAGTCAAAAGTACACAAGGTTTTTCTGATGCAAACAAGTATCTCTTAGTGTTCTCTTAGTTCGATGGCCAGAAAATTACTCTTCAAATTTAGCATTGCGAATTTTTAATTTTTTTTTATATTAGTTAGTGTTATAGTTATTTTTTTTAAGTTAGATGCAACCGTGGTTCCATGTTAACTTTACCGGTGCTTTACCAACAAACCAAAGGTGACTTATAGGCTTCGAGGTGTCCAAGCATCACAGAGATGCGCAATGTCATGATGGCACAATGACAGAACGTCATACAGTTATGGGCGCAAAATGACCCTGGATGTCGACGCGCCCCTAAACTCCAATCCACCACACCACAGAACGTCATACGTGCTCGGCTGGGCTGGACCAAACAAGCATTCGGCATTCGGGATGCAGCTTGCGCGTGAAAACGCATCCCAGTGTCGTCTTTCCCTCTTTCCTCGGTGACATTTCAGATGTGCTCTGCCCCTTCGCATCCGACAATGTAGTAGGGTTGCAGCGACCTCTAGTGATTAGCCATCGCCAGGGGCCCATCCAGCGACCTCTAGTGATTAGCCATCGCCAGCGGCCCATCCAGCGACCTCTAGTGATTAGCCATCGCCAGCGGCCCATCCAGCGACCTCTAGTGATTAGCCATCGCCAGCGGCCCATCCAGCGACCTCTAGTGATTAGCCATCGCCAGGGGCCCATCCAGCGACCTCTAGTGATCAGCCATCGCCAGCGGACCATCCAGCGACTTCTCGTATCGTCACGTCGAGGTATCGTCACGGGAGTACGGGTGGTAGTGAGGAAAGCCCCCGAATCGCAAAACATTGTGCCGTAAATTGGGACCTAAGTTTTGGGGAAAAGATTGTAAGAGATTGGGATGACAATTTCCTTCCTTCCCCAACACCAATTCCACCCCGCCCAGTTTCCCCACTCTCTGAAGTTTGGCGACGCCAGTCTTCGTTGGACTCAAGCGATGTTGATATCGTGACTCAGCGACTGCCGAGACGACAGACCGGGACCGCCATGTCCTGTCGAGACGACAAACCGGGACCGCCCTGTCCTGTCGAGACGACAGACCGGGACCGACTTATCATGGGTCGTGACTAAGTCGCCCTTTGTCCATTGTTGTGATCATTGTCACCAGAGTCAGCGCACATCAACTGTTGTACCCTTAGTCCAGTAGCATAAGGAGGATCTTCATACTTGTATGGAGGATGGAGATCAAGTGATGTAATTTACGTCCCAAGTTCTGACATCGTAATGTTCTAGTTGGAATTTCAATGATTTTTTCCTCCAAACTTCTGTTCCGTTTTGGGGAGGGACTTGCGTACTGACATCCCCTTGCTACTCTATTAACTTGATCGCGAGATAACCGCAAAATTACGTACCGCCGAACAAAAATGGTGTTCGTGTTGGAAGTTTTAAACACTAGTGCAAATTCCCTAAGCCCTTGGGGAAGGGAAGAAGGGATTAAAATTATTCTGCGGGCAAAATTCGAGCAAACATCCGTATTCGCGAGGTCCGAGCATCCAGCACCGACGTTGCACCAGAAAATGTCATTTTCTGTCTGCCTGACAGCTGTACGCCGGTGAAGCAGGTTTCGTAGGCGGTCGTGCCTTTTCTGCCCTTTAGGGCGGAAACATGGAGGTGAGCCGAGGTCGCTGTGTGGCCCTGCGCTCTGCCGAGGTGTCACTGCTGAGAGGGCTGCGGGCGTGTCGCGGCCGTGTCCGTGAGTCACGCCCCGCCCCGCCCCGCCCCGCCCCGTGCGGCTTCCGGCTCGTCACCGCCGGCACACGCGGCGTCGCTGAGTCAGCCGGCGTCGTTCAGCCGCGCTGGTGATGTGCAGATCAACACGTGCGCCGTCAGCGGCGGCGCGGCCCGGCCCGGCCCGGAGCGGCTCGGCGTTGACGGCACCGACACACCTGTGGCGGCGGCGGTCGGCCGGGCGCCGCAGCCGCAGCCGCAGCCGCAGCCGCAGCCGCGCCCAGACGGCGGCCGCTAAAAAGCCAGCCATGTGCCGGCCGCCGCGGCGGCCTGACCCTGACGCGACTGCCGCTCAGGTTCACGGCCGAGCCGACCGGCGCGGACGAGTCCACGCGGCGACCTCCCCCGGAGCTCAGCTGCGCGCGCGCGCCGTCCGTGTATCGACCCCGTCCGGCCAGCGTGGATGTCCGGCCGCCGGCTGGCCGCTCATGGCGGAGCCGCCGCATTCCGGCCGGCGGCCGCGGCCGGACCTCGCCACCCCCCCCGACGGTTTCACTTTTGCTGTCTTGCGCCTGCGGCCGGTGAAGGCCATTTGCGCCGCATGGTGGTGTCGACGTGGCCGTGGACATGGACGCGGACGTGGATGTGGATGTGGTCGTGGCCGGTCGCCGGCCGACCTGACCGGTCTAGAACGAGTTGTCCCGGCGAATGTAGCCGGCGATTTGGCTGACGTTGGTTTCACAGGATACACGAGTGTTAGCTAGGCCATGGCCTTAATCGCGACCATCGTCTTCGCTAATAGTCGGGAAGTTTAATCATCTTAAAGTTGGGCCGGACGGGATACATAAATGACCAAAGAACACATAGCCACATTTGGTAATAATTCAAGGTCAGAAACTTACCATACGTTTCTCATACGGTGGTTTAAATCAAAGGTGTAGTTCAACTTGATAATTTCATCGCTCCATCTTATCCAGCAGGAGACAGCATGTAGACCGTTTGATATGAAATGTTGCCGATGCTGTTACGGCTCCCAGAATAATGGCCGACTGACAAACTTATTCTCACAGTTCCAAAATACAGTAGTGGCAAGCTTACTTTTTGCCGATTCCATTGACGCGAATGGCGGCGCTCTGCACAACGTGCTCCGAATTTGGTATACAAACTCGAGTAAGGCCTGGCTAGCTGACTTGCGGCGGGTTCACCTGAATGAGAGAATAAGCTATCTAAAGCAACTACCTGTGATGCCCCCATCATCAGCCGGCGTGGCCACTCACTACCAGTCTCCTGGGCGCTGCATGACCGACGCAGTCGATGCGCCTCTAAACCACAATAACCACTACCGGTCTCCCATACACCACACGATGATGCCCCAGTTACCAGCTGGTGTGCCCTACTACCTGTCAGTCTCCCATACACCGCACGATGATGCCCCAGTCACCAGCTGGTGTGCCCTACTGCCTGTCAGTCTCCCACACACCGTACGTGTTGTGTCACGGTTAGGGGCTGACGGCCCAGAAACTTGGCTGAAAAAGCCGGTGTGGCCGCGCCTTGGCCCAGTGCCTCGTCCCGTTGGCATTGACCCGACCGGAGGTTTTACCGTCGACGCGGCCGTCTGACTACACAGAGAGCCGCACCCAACTGTGCCAGCGACATTGACCCGACTGGTCGACTGGTGCTCTGCTGTCTCCGCCACACGGCATCACGGCGGCTGGGCTGTTGTAACTGACGTAGTGGGGATGTGGTGCCGACGTCATTGACGTAACGTGACTGTAGTGCTGACGTCACTGACGTACCGGAGCTGTGGCGCCGTCACTGACGTACCGGAGCTGTGGTGCTGATGTCACTGACGTACCGGGACTGTGGTGCTGATGTCACTGGCATGCCGGGGCTGTGGCGTTGATGTCACTGACGTACCGGGGCTGTGGCGCCGTCACTGACGTGCCGGGGCTGTGGCGTTGGTGTCACTGACGCACCGGGGCTGTGGTGCTGACGTCACGGACATTTCGGAAGTGGGTCGCTTTCATTGGCATATCGGGTTTGAACCGTGGTCACTGAAACATGGGCTTGTACTTTTGCCACTGATTTCACCAGGGCTGAGTCACTGTCAATGTCGTGCAGTACATGACTGTGTCGCTGATACATGGGAGGGCCGGACCATTGTCACTCAGTGTCATGCAGTACATGACTGTGTCGCTGATACATGGGAGGGCTGGGCCATTGTGGTGCAGTACATGACTGTGTTGCTGATACATGGGAGAGCCGGACCATTGTCACTCAGTGTCATGCAGTACATGACTGTGTCGCTGATACATGGGAGGGCTGGACCATTGTCACTCAGTGTCATGCAGTACAGGACTCTGTCGCTGGTACATGGGAGGGCCGGGCAATTGTCATGCAGCACAGGACTGTGTCGCTGATACATCGGAGGGCCGGACCATTGTCACTCTCAAGAGTGACACTGTCACTGTCACTCAAACAACACAGTTTTCTGGAGCTCGTGGAGGCTGCAAGGCAGTGTTCGTGCCGAAGGCGTGAAGGATGCTGCTTTCATGCAGCGACAGGTGGAGACATCACCGAATCTGCCGAGCAAGATTCGCCGGGCTCTCAGAAGCTCTAAAGTGAACCAATCTGAGCGCGTGTCAGGAGAGCGGGCGATGACAATACTAATGTCAGTTGACTTGTCTGTGCACGGCTACCGTATGGTTTGCCGAGTGACGAATGCTACGGCGAAGACAAACATCCTGCCCGCCTATGGAACGGTACACGAGGCCAAGGTAGAGTGCTATCCGGCAGTCAGCAGCATGCAATTCACCGAAACGTCAGCTGGGGTGACTATAGGCTCTCCTGTATCATACTACGCAGCGGCCGGTGGCATGCCTGTCGTCTGTCACCCGCACCGACTCAGCTTCACCTGCCGACCAGCCGTCGACGTCACCCAGAACCTACACTTCGGCGGTGCTTCACGTCGAATGGGAATTTGACGGTGTCACAGGGCAATCTGTATACCATCGGATGGGAGACGGCGATGAAGCTGCGGAACAAAATGTGTCCTGTACCAGTCTGGTGCCTTTGTAACTGACGGTAGATGGTACTTGCGTATGGACCAACCCAACGCCGTCTTCAGCCCGCTTGGAGTCGATGCGCCCTAAGACTCAAATAACCAACCAATCAGCTTGGATACAGCTACGCTGGATACTGCTTAGCTAATGGTTCAGCCGTATCCATGGTTCTACATGCCCGCCTCCGTGCACAAGCTCCTGATACACGGTGCCACTGCGATACGGTCTCCTCCGATCGGCATGTACAGTGAGGAGGTGCAGGAGAGCCGGAATAGTCATCCTGCGGGAGTACCGACTCAGGCATGCCCGCAAGACGTCACAAACCGACACAATAAAGGATCAACGTCACTATCTATTGATCACCAACGACACGAACACGACTCACAAATCAACGGCATTGAGAGACCACTGCGGGCCCGAGATGTCCAAGAGACCGTCCATTCAGCTGACATCAATCATCTGCTGGTATCATCTGAATTAACTGGGGAGAGAGGGCTGGAACAACCCCTCTCGTTATATGTGCTGATTCTATCTTTGCGTCGCATCTTTTGGGTATATTTTGGCGTAATTTCAGCCACTTAGGACAAGGAGATCTTGGATCTATTCTACCTATCAATCATTAAGCCACATTTACAATGCAGAATGCTCGCATAGCAAACGCTAACTAATAATTACCCAACATATGAACGCTCATGGACTTCGCTTATGATGGCATTATGATGTCACCATGGATGCTCGGATGTTCATCTTTTTAAAGCAAGGTACCCTTGGTGCTCATGTAGGTGTGTGCACAATTTGAGCTGTCTACCTCAATTGGTTCCCAAGATGTTTGGCGCAAGCAAAATGAGGGGAGCGGAATGTTCCCTCCCTTCTGGCAGGTATGACCTCTGACGTTCCCGTGTAGAGCAATCCTTGTGACATTAGAGCCTCTCCATATGTTCCAGATCTGAAGCTCTTTCGATTGAGACCCAAATCGGCCCATTAACTTGCATATTTTGTCCGCAATGATTTCTGGCCCGGCTTTACTTACGGGCCAGACGTTTTTGTTTTTGTTTTTGTTTTTACTTACGGGCCAGGGTTATCACAGTGTGTGCCGGTGGCCTCCAAACCAAACCAGGCGGCGGTGACGCAGCTTGATGCTGGAGGCGTGTCCGAGACTGTCAGCTGGTGTTCTGCCATCACGTACACCAGTCCAGGCCCCCGGAAATATGCGAGAGTTTAACGTATGTTAACGTAACGTATGTCGTCTCGTACTCGTTGCCTCCTCGTTCAGATGTCTTCCTCCTTTATCTTGACTGCTGCTGGCCGCTTGTTGCAGTCGCGGCGGCCCGGGTTGACCCTGGTTCTCGCCCCGAGAACCGCCCGACTGAGAGAGCGACGAATGGGAAAAAGATTGGACCCCCGGGGAAATAGCGGGTAGGGAGGCACATCTGGACCAGAGTGGGGTAGTGGGAGACAGGGGCGGTCGCGTCACTGCACAGCTACCTGCTGTGTGCCGCTGCACCTTGTGCTGAAGGGCTTTCCGCGTTTCCTTGTGTCGTCTGCCCATCATATCCCTGACCGGCGCAAAAAGCGCTCTTCTCCCATTGGCCCGTCTCCGTGTCTGAACTCTCAGCTGCTGCACGAAACGCTGACGCTGTATCTCCTCCGCACACAAACAGCGCCGGGCCGGATTCAGCCCCTCCGGCTGTTCTGCAGTGGGCTCCTCGCGCCCTGTCCCGGCTGCAGTTGATGCGCCCAAAAACACTAATACTAAACACTAACTTTGTCTAGGCCGTTAACCTAATGCTACATACGTAGATAATGTATAAAACATGCCCCAGTCTAACCATGGCTCTTCGGACATCGGTAGAAAACACCGTGCTATGTTTACGTACGATTCGAAGATAAGGTAGGTAGGTAGGTAGGATAGGTATAGGTAGGTTGGATGTTGGTGGATAGTTTCTTCATAATATAGGATATAGTATTGATTAGAGTGTTGAGTATCTTCTTTTCTAGTCGTATGTCCCTTTCTAAGTTTAGCCCAGATCAGCCCGTGTGGCTCTTATTAAGCCATAATAACTTTACTGATAATTATTTACTTATAACATTACTATACTATAACTGACTTTATAACTTTATGATTCGCGTCGATTCGTCGTGCCGCTGATGTGGGAGGACTAAACAACCTGAGTGCAATCCCTTGGAGGGCCTGCACTTTTTGTGGGCCAAAGGTCGAGCTGTGGTACTGGCTGGAGCAGCAGGCTGTAGCTGACGTCCAGACACCCACCCGAGTACCTCGGACCCCGGACACCGACCCGAGCACCTCGGGCCCGGTCACTGGTTTGTCACTGGTGGGGGGCACGCCGTACTGGCTGGCGGACCCCTTCAAGCGGGCTCCGTAAATAGCCACCCTCCCCTGCCAGCACGCTGTGCAGAGGCGTCCCCAGCTTTTGATTCGACGCAGCCCCTGTTTTGGAATAGTTTGCTTACCATTCGATTTCACGGGAGCGGTGGCTCACTTTTCATTTACTCTGAGGGAGAGAGAGGAAAAGAGGAATCTGTCTTGGCAACCTGGGCGGTGCACGGTTTGACGGTGAAGGGCGGTGTGGGCCCTGAGCTGAGTCTCGGCTCGCCGTGTCCTGCCGACAGCAGTGGGGATGGCTGCGGTGCCAGGTCCCGCCGTCAGTCGGTACCCGCCAGCAGTCCCATGTGTTGGTCCGTGTTCGCCGCGAGTGTGACGGTGCTGTGCTGGGCCTGTGCCACCACCGGTCCTCTGCTCGTCGCTATTTCCACAGTAGTATTCTACTACGTGTGTGTGAAGTGCACGCTTCAGGAGGTACGTCCACGGGTACGGTGAGACTCGTCAAATACACCCCTTCACGCGCTGAAATGCGTCCGTTCGCACTGAGACGACGTGAACTGTGGCGTGTCCATTGACATCGAGTGACGTGCGTTCGCCCGCACCCCTTGAAGTGTGACGGTTGGCGGAGGGTGTCGCGACGTGTCGTATGTCGTGTCGACTGCTGTGACCGTGGTACGTTACTCTGTAGCCGTGATGCGTCTCTGCTGTGACCATGGTACGTTACTGTTGTGACCGTGGTACGTTACTCTGTAGCCGTGATACGTTTCTGCTGTGACCGTGGTACGTTACTCTGTAGCCGTGATGCGTCTCTGCTGTGACCGTGGTACGTTACTCTGTAGCCGTGATGCGTTTCTGCTGTGACCGTGGTACGTTACTCTGTAGCCGTGATGCGTCTCTGCTGTGACCGTGGTACGTTACTCTGTAGCCGTGATGCGTCTCTGATGTGACCTTGACGCGTCACTGTTATTGCCGTGATCGTGACGCATCACTGCTGTAGCCATGGCTCGTCAACTGTTCTGATCACGGTCATGACATGTCATGCTCGGTGGAGTCCGCTTCCGGTGCCGGTGGTCGGCCGCCGGCGTGGTTGTGGCGCGCTACTGCAGACGAACGGCGCTGGCTCCTGTCACTGACCCCAGTCTACTCGCGCCCTCCGGCATAGCTAGCTCTCCCGCCGACACTGCTGGCTCTCCACAGGTCGCCCCTAGGCTCTGTCGGTGGTCGCAGGCGGCCGCACTGGCTGCTGTGTCTCGGCTCATGTGGGGGACCCCACGTGGCGGGGGAGTGAGGCTGGTGCTAAGATGGCAGCAACCTTACCTCCTCGGCTCTGTCGGCGCCGGCTGCTGTGTCTCGGCTCTTGTGGGGGACCCCACGTGGCGGGGGAGTGAGGCTGGTGCTAAGATGGCAGCAACCTTACCTCCTCGGCTCTGTCGGCGGCCACAGACGGCCGCGCTGGCTGCTGTGTCTCGGCTCATGTGGGGACCCCACGTGGCGGGGGAGTGAGGCTGGTGCTAAGATGGCAGCAACCTTACCTCCTCGGCTCTGTCGGCGCCGGCTGCTGTGTCTCGGCTCATGTGGGGGACCCCACGTGGCGGGGGAGTGAGGCTGGTGCTAAGATGGCAGCAACCTTACCTCCTCGGTCTGTCGGCGGCCACAGACGGCCGCGCTGGCTGCTGTCTCGGCTCATGTGGGGGACCCCACGTGGCGGGGGAGTGAGGCTGGTGCTAAGATGGCAGCAACCTTACCTCCTCGGCTCTGTCGGCGGCCACAGACGGCCGCGCTGGCTGCTGTCTCGGCTCATGTGGGGGACCCCACGTTGCGGGGGAGTGAGGCTGGTGCTAAGATGGCAGCAACCTTACCTCCTCGGCTCTGTCGGCGCCGGCTGCTGTGTCTCGGCTCATGTGGGGGACCTCACGTGGCGGGGGAGTGAGGCTGGTGCTAAGATGGCAGCAACCTTACCTCCTCGCCTTTGGCGAGTGGATTAAGCTAAGAGGGTAAAGATGGGGGGGGGGGAGCCTCAGGCAGTGGCCATGCGTCGTTCCGTCGGTGAGCAGATTGTCCGCATTGCCCGCCAGATGACAGCGGTGTTACAACTCCGGCTTTAGCGGGTTGGGAGGGTGACAGGGTGCAGTAGAGAATGACCACAGGTAGTGGCGGTGTCCCCTCCCCGTGTGTGAAAACATGTGAAACATGTGGTTACCTATCTGATTATTAATCGATCATGCATACGATTTTTTTCTCTCGGGAGTTTGAAGCAATAGTGTGATCCGATAATGTCATCTCACCTGACATCTCACTTCCCCATGAGTAGCAAAGTTTGTCTATGTTGATGTTGCTGTCTACTGGCGCATGATAATATCCTCCGGCCTTTAATGCCTGTATTGCCTTTGAATCTCCTCCCTCCCCTATACAAACCCAGGGTACACTTCTGTTTATAAGCAGAAGTTGCTGATTTTAAGTACATCTCTGCATAGGTTTGCTAAAGCCGAAGGTTGGCTACCAGCAAATTGTTTGAAGCATTGCTCTTTTCCACGTGAGCCACAAGTAAAACTATAATTAATCGATACATTTTTTTATGGGAATCTACCTTTTTCGTGATCCTCAGGTACTTGCATTACTGCATCTGTCATCCTGTCATCCTGAACTTGTCGCAATATAGCCCAAGTCATAGTCACGGGCGCAATATAGCCGAAGCAGCTGACGCCCCAAAAAATCCCAACCACACATACGAGCTTCCTAGTCTAGGGGTAAGTTACCCGTCTCACAATCGAAAGATTGTGGGTTCGAGTCTCACCTGTCGCTACTCTTCGCTCGCGACCAATCGGCGTGAGAGATTGGCGACGCTACATGACTCAACAGTCGACGTGTCGTAAAACCAACAATCACATCACATCCTCAGCTACTGGGTGCATCTCTGTCCGATTCCCCACAACGGCCCAAACATTATACATATGCTGATTCGCTTTAAAAAAAACTGAAAAAACATGGTAAAAAGCAAACATGCATGTCATGGCTTTAGTCGTGCTGTCCCCGCCCCAACATCCTTCACTTTCACTGACCCGCCAGGTATTCTGATGCGACGCCAGTGTACAACACTCACGTGCTGTATCATCACCAAAGCAGGTCCGCTTTATGCCCGCATTGCACGATCAATCGATGTCAATATCAATCTTGTCAGACCCGGAATGTGCGGCTGGCCAGCCACCGTCACAACCTGGGCCGCAGAGGTGCCAGTGAGCTCATGCTACGCGACAGCCAATCACTGCTGTGATGTGCCCTCGGGGTGATGTGCCCTCGGGGTCGGCCGGTGGTCCTGGGCGGTCACTTGCTGATGAGTGGAACGATTAGCGCAGTCTGCCACCTGCGTAAGGAGGTTTCATTGTTCGAACCGACGGAACGGAATAACAGAATAACGGAGCAGGTGGTTAGTTTGCACGGCGGGCAACACGTGCTTAAGCAGCATCTGAACGGTGTCCTATGTTGGGTAACAGCATGGCCGCTGGCGGAGCTTGGCGGCCACAGTGGTGACAGTTGGGGTCGCTCGGTGAACCATTCACACTCCCTGTGCCGGTGGAGCTGTGAGCACAGTGGTGACAGTTGGTGTCGCTCGGTGAACCATTCACATTCCCTGTGCCGGTGGAGCTGTGAGCACAGTGGTGGCAGTTGGGGTCGCTCGGTGAACCATTCACACTCCCTGTCTTCTCTCGCTCTCCATCGTCAGCGTTCGTCAGTTGCTCCAGCTGCTCTTGGTTTTGCTTCAGCTGCTCTTTTTAGCATGTCACGCGCGTTTTAGCATGTGGTACATCATGCGCGTTTTTAGCATGTGGTACATCATGGTTGGTTCGCTGACATACTATTTCCCACCGTTTTCGTTGGCGTCCTACCACCTTTGTAATTTGTTCACGTATTCGTCTGTCCAAGGTCTGGGGTTTCCAACTGTTGGCACGCCATTGTCATGAATTACCATAATTACCAGCATCGAGACCGGTACACGCAAGCTCAAATCAGAATGGTTACTTGTCGCGCATTCAGTTATGATCACTGATGAGTGGACAGGTTTGTATTAAACACCGTCTTTCCGGTCAGATCCTCACATCAGGAAGATGGTGCGACCCCCTTGATTTAGGTCTGACCTCGGGCGGGGTTTTCCTTGGCTGGTTTTTGCTTGCGAGATTGCAGTAACTGGGCAGTGTTCGCCCATACCATGGGATCGACGCAGACCGACCAGCGCCTGCCACATCGGACTCACAGGCATGATCTGCCTTTGAACAGATCATCTGGTCCGGTTGCACGCCCCGAAGGCACGGCCTCGCCTCGTGTCACTGCAGCAGTCCTCTGTTCACATGGCCCGAAACATCGGGATAGCCCCGCCGTGTGCACAACGTGTGCTACTGCAGAGAACTTGGGAGCAAGCGCGTGAACATAACTCTCCCGCAAGGCTGCCGCAAAAATTGGAGCCTCTGCCATTTGTGCGTCTACGTTAATGTATGCACCGCAAAATAAATTCAGTAGGAAACCCAATTTAAAAGAGAGAAGCAGCAGCAACCAAGTCAACTTGTGATGCACCCGCTCGATCCGCTCAGCGTGGAACTTGTCACTGCCAGACTTCGTCACTGCATCGCTGCCCAAATCACGCTGCAGTGTTGCAAAACGGAGCTTACATTTGTGAAATGTGCAACCATCCGGGTACTTTTGCTAAGTTTAGACCTATAGTTTGTGATATACCACTTGGAATGATTTGGATACGCATCACGGAAACCAACGCAAAGTGCATTTTTGCAAGTGATGCCAAGTTTTAGGCTACGAGTGATGAGCTTGTGATTCACGCTTTGCAAGGCTGCCGGGCAATCAGTATATATAGTGTACGCCTGATGCCCGTCCAACATGACCTCCCGTGCCCAGCTGACTGATCGGTGCCCTGGCGCCGAGGTGTACAGTCGTGTTGTTCTGTATACAGCGCCGGCAAAAATGTGGCGGAACAGTTCATCAAAAACAACGCGTTCTAGAATATTCCAGGAACTTTGAATCAGGAAAACGGATCTGTAATTTGTGGTGATCTCAGTCTCCTGTGTGGAAAATCAGAATGATATTCTCATGCTTCCATCTTCATCACTTACATTAGCTGTCCCATACGCTATATTAGGGCTTGCCAATTTCAAAACATCACCTTCGGAAATGTGAGGTGACGCATTGCATCTCTGGAGTAAACCAGTGCAAAATGAGAATTATGAACGTTGAGGGTTGTCAAGTTTTTGGTTAGCGGGATCACATTGAGCACCATGGCACGCTCTAAATCGTTTGGAACCAGTTCATTATCTGATGTATTTGGTACAGGAGAAATACTGAATGACTTGGTGATGTACTTAAGAGACGAGCAGTGACGTTTGGGTTTAGGTTTGCTATCGTCAGCTAGTTCCTGCATGCACTGCAAGTATGTTTCATTTCGAACATGTTTAAATACTCTTGTGTTTATAAAACAGCCCAGATTTTCCAGCGGAAAAGGAAAAGCTGTGTCCTTTGTTATGAGTGCAGCGCGTAGCACTTCACGAAATAAGACAGACTCCGCTACAGCCCCTGAAAGTCAGCATGGTTATCATTAAGCGATGTATCGATGATATCGATACATCATCATTGTATCAAAAGCGGCGCGATGTAGTTCGCTGTCGACACCCAGTTATGCGTGGTGTCGCGATCGTCTCATTGTGGTCCGTTGCAAACAGCCCTCATGCACGCACACACGACCTGGCGTGGCACGTGATCACACGAGATGCACGCGGCGCCTCTGGGATGCTCAAACACCCACTGTTCCACGGGATCACACGAGATGCACGCGGCGCCTCTGGGAGGCTCAAACACCCACTGTTCCACGGGATCACACGAGATGCACGCGGCGCCTCTGGCATGCTCAAACACCCACTGTTCCACGGGATCACACGAGATGCACGCGGCGCCTCTGGGAGGCTCAAACACCCACTGTTCCACGGGATCACACGAGATGCACGCGGCGCCTCTGGCATGCTCAAACACCCACTGTTCCACGCCTAATAAATTGCACTCATCTAAAGGCTGAGAGGCCCGATTTGACATGCGCTGCAAAGTAGGAACGACACCGCCTGAGGTTGACGTCCGGGTGGTCTTCACAAGATTGCAATCTAACACAGGGCGAGTTTGCAATTCGGTGGCTGCACCACTGACGACGTTGCGGTCAGAGACGTGTGTGTGTGGCACGCGCCATGCCACCACCCAGTGTTTCGCGGTCCCGGCGGAGCCAGGTGTGCTTGCTTGGTGACTTAAGAGCCTAGTGCCAGCTGGGAACTGCCACGCTGCCGTTGAGCCAGGTTTACTTGCAGCTCACGAGATCATAACGCTGAAGAGCCTCCGGCGCACACGCCCTAAGTCACCTGGTTATTTTCGTGGCCTCCGACGTTGACGTGATATGCCGCCAATTCTCTGGCTGATCTGCCACTGCGAGGCGCCAAACGATGATTGCCGTCGGGATCCGGGTTCAGCTCGGTTCAGCAGGCAGGAGTGACTGGGCAGCTGAAACGTCCCAGTTGAGTGTGGGACAATGTTTTCCCCATAGGCGACTCGAGACTAGAACCGGTGCACGGAAACCATGGGGGGGGGGGGGAAGAGGCACTCCCGTGTTGTGAACTGATTTCTCAGGTGGACGATGATGGTTTTGGTAGTTCATTGATCCCAGAAAACGTATATATTATGCCACTTGACTGTGCCCCGCATGTGTCCTGATCTGGGCTTCAGATGTATCTTGGCGTCGGACATCTCTAGATCTGACCTAGGGCTGGTGGGTAATGTGGAACCTGTTTGTTCCTTGTTTGTTTATTGGGTGGTTCTCGACGCACTGTATTCACGATCGCGTTAAGCCTTCCGACACGTGTCTAGGTGTATCCAGTATGTGATTCTACCTCACCTGTGTTTGGATGATATGTCATTGATTATTAGGGTTTTAGGGTGCGTCAACCCCAATTGGGTTATTTTGCATCATCTGCCTCTTGGAGTAGCATGTGGCCTCCACGGCGTGTGTCAGAGACGGCCGTCGACTGGCACCCGACAGCTGCGTAGTTACTGACTACTGTCTGTACGCCTACGCATACTGTTAGTACGCCTGACTTGTTTGTTTCTTGTCCTCTAGATCGCGCCGACTGCCAAGAAATTATGGGGCGTGGATGACCACTCGAAAGAAGACAAAGGCATATTTAATATTGGAGATCAGGCGTGGAGGGAGCCTTGGAGCACGGGGCATCCAGGCAACTCGGGTAAGTACGGGTTACTCCGTGAAGTGGATTGTGAAAGAGTGAGGCGGCCTCGTACGAAGTGTTAAATACCCACCAGCTGGGGTAAGTAAAGTGTGGGACACTCGTTTAACACTTGTGCAATGTGAGACAAACACCCTAAGTTAACGCTCGCAGTGCGGGGGTCGTTTTGACCCTCCCCGTCCCGGTTCGGTACTTCTGAACCGTAAATCATTTATCGTTTATAATTATCGTTGACAATTATCATTTTGAAATTTTACACACCTTCCGACAATGGGCGCTAAATGACCAAACCTGGTCGACGCTCCCTAAACCCCAAATAACCAACCAACCAACCTTCCGACAATTGATCAACGCATATCGTGTCAAATCCAGTCTCCAGTCTCCAGTCTCGATACCGGAGCTGAGACTGATCAATATCATGCCACGACATCTTCACATTGCAGTTTTGTATGTAACTTGAAGCATTTTTCACAAGCAAGGTATGTACATAAGATGCGGTCAAAAATAAAATATGGGTGTATAGACAAATCATCAGAGAAAATGCAGCAATGCAAAATGCGTGCTTTAGTGGCACTGAAGACATCTTGAGCGTCATCTGTTTCGAGTGTTGTCACCTTCAACAGTTCATCACGCGTTTCCAGATATTTGAATGGCGGTATCAGTGACCTTGATCTTTGCACGTGTCACCCGTGTTAGACTAAATGTTCAGTTTGCATTTTTATCAATATTGAAGTATGACAAGGGTCCGACAACTACGGCGAAGATTGCGCCCCGACATTGACCTGTTTAACCTGACCTGTAGGGTCAACCAAAAGGGATAGGTAAAGTTACGTTTCAAGAAACTCCAGAAGTTCAAGGATGGATCATGCCTTTCGCCGCATCTCTATCGTGCTTAGAACAAACGTTAGTGGGGTTAAAATGACGCCCCCCCCCCGGCACTGCGAGGGGTAGAAAATTATCACAACCCCGCAAGTGTTCAGTGAATTGTGAAGCTTCTAATTAACTGGTGTGAAGTGTGAATCACCGCCAGTGGTGTCAATTTTTTAAATCGTGGGAGGTTCAATACATGGATGCAATTTTGGAGGACCGAAATCGATTGAGGGGCCCCGCCCATAGGAGCTCGTGCAAAACTTCAAAATATTTGGTGGGGGGGGGGGGCTGAGCCAGCATTGGGGGAGCCTGGCTGCAAAGGGTAAATCGAGAACCGTGACCGTGGTACTTGTGTAAACGAGGTGTGGAACATGTTACCACGTCGTGTGTATGTAGCTGCACTGCATCAGTAAAGCATCAAATTGGTGAATAGTTGGATGTCCAGCCGTGACGGAGCTATTGGACAGACCTGTTGCCACCTCAGCTGGACCAACGTCGAGACGGTGTAGCGATGCCGCGCTGCCAAAGAAACGTTGACCTCGACCTCCAGCTGGGGGCACGGCCAACAGATTGACGAGCGGCCGAATGGGTGACGCGAGAGACGCGTCAGTGGCGGCGGTTTGATGCCGTTGGGCACCTGCTGGGCTGGCGGCTGTTTTGTTGTGACCTGGGGCTCAGTGCGCTGCCTCGAGGCCCCACGCCCACTAAGTAAACGGTGGTGTGAGCCTCGGCTGTACTGCACGCCGGCGAGCTCACGGCTCGAGAATGCCGCCGCTGTTGTGTTTGGCGTTGACCAGCTGGTGCCGAGGTGTCGCTGTGGCTTCAGCTGTGGCCGGCCGTGTTGCCGGAGCTGTCGCTCCTGACGGCCGCACACTGGACCACGGAGCGGTAGCTGTGGCTTCAGTTGTTGCCGTAGCTGTCGCTCCTGACGTCCGGACACTGGACCACGGAGCGGCAGCTGTGGCTTCAGTTGTTGCCGTAGCTGTCGCTCCTGACGGCCGCACACCGGACCACGGAGCGGCAGCTGTGGCTTCAGTTGTTGCCATAGCTGTCGCTCCTGACGGCCGCACACCGGACCACGGAGCGGCAGCTGTGGCTTCAGTTGTTGCCGTAGCTGTCGCTCCTGACGGCCGCACACTGGATCACGGAGCGGCAGCTGTGGCTTCAGTTGTTGCCGGAGCTGTCGCTCCTGACGGCCGGACACTGGATCACGGAGCGGCAGCTGTGGCTTCAGTTGTTGCCGGAGCTGTCGCTCCTGACGTCCGGACACTGGACCACGGAGCGGCAGCTGTGGCTTCAGTTGTTGCCGTAGCTGTCGCTCCTGACGTCCGGACACTGGACCACGGAGCGGCAGCTGTGGCTTCAGTTGTTGCCGTAGCTGTCGCTCCTGACGGCCGCACACTGGATCACGGAGCGGCAACTGTGGTTTCAGTTGTTGCCGGAGCTGTCGCTCCTGACGTCCGGACACTGGACCACGGAGCGGCAGCTGTGGCTTCAGTTGTTGCCGTAGCTGTCGTTCCTGACGGCCGCACACTGGACCACGGAGCGGCAGCTGTGGCTTCAGTTGTTGCCGTAGCTGTCGCTCCTGACGGCCGCACACCGGACCACGGAGCGGCAGCTGTGGCTTCAGTTGTTGCCGTAGCTGTCGCTCCTGACGGCCGCACACCGGACCACGGAGCGGCAACTGTGGCTTCAGTTGTTGCCGGAGCTGTCGCTCCTGACGGCCGCACACTGGACCACGGAGCGGCGGCTGTCAATTGGGTGTCACGGCTCGAGTGAAATCTGCATCGAACGGAATCTGATTCGTTTCCTCGCCGAGGAGAGTCTAACGCCATGTATAAACGTGTGCTAGTAGTATTGTTCGTAACGGCCGGGTTCCTCCCGTATGAATAACCAGACTACTCCGGCTGATTTTGGGCTAGGGCGAATCACGAGCAAGTCCACGTGTATATACGACAAAGATTCATTTGGACGACCAGGCTGGATCCGACCGTGACGTCCTTGATGCATGACAAAGTTGTTGCAGCGTTTTAAGCCATAATTCACCGCACTCAAAATTAAGGATAGTTTTTACCACAATACTCTCCTTAAAGTTCGCGCATATTTGTTCAAAGTGACGGTGTTATGGCGGAAGCTAACTGGAGCCGGCACCGCCTTTGGGTCACCCAGCCAAAGGCGGTGACACGAGGCCGTGCGACTGTGTGTCTGGTGTCATTCTGGTGGAAGGTGCCGCGCTCAACGGTTGTATGTGGCATCAACTGAGCGCGAAAGCTTAAGAAAAAGGACGTGACACAGTGTGGCACATTTGCTAATTCAACTATTCGGCATCTGCATTTAAGTCGGAAATGTACACGCCATATTGAGAAGATGAGTCTATTGATTTCGGTAAGATCGTAGCTAATTTCGACGGAAGCAGATTGTTTTTCAATGCACATGTGTAAAAATTAGAAATATTATTTCCGCAATTTGGCACCTTTGCCAAATGTTCGGCACGCGGTCCAAATTTCAATGTGTAGTATTCCCGTTCAATCCACTCTGGTCCACCGACTCTGCGACTGTGTGGGGCCTATCTGGTGCTGTCAGTCGATGCGCCCTAAAGCCCAAATAACTAACTATCTGGTGCTGTGTCGTGCCTGTCTGGTGCTGTTTGGGACCTGTCTCGTATCGTGTCGGACCTGTCTGGTGCTGTATCCGGCCTATCTGGTGCTGTGTTCGGCCTGTCTGGTGCTGTGTTCGGCCTGTCTGGTGCTGTGGCAGGGTGTTGTGTCGTGCCTATCTGGTGCTGTGTCGGGGTGCAGTGTCGTGCCTGCCTGATGCTGTGTCGGGTCTGTCTGGTGCTATGCCGAGCCTGTCTGGTGCTGTGTAGCGACGGTCTGGTGCTGTGTTGAGCCTGTCTGGTGGTGTGTCGGGCCTGTCGGGTGTTGTGTCGGGCCGGTCTGGTGTTGTGTCGCGACGGTCTGGTGCTGTGTTTGGCCTGGCTGGTGCTGTGTTGAGCCTGTCGGGTGTTGTTGTCGGGCCGGTCTGGTGCTGTGTCGCGACGGTCTGGTGCTGTGTCGGGCCTGTCTGGTGCTGTGTTTGGCCTGGCTGGTGCTGTGTTGAGTCTGTCTGGTGCTGTGTCGGGCCAGTCTAGTACTGTGTCGGGTCGGGCACACGGACAGACTGGCGGCGCGGTAGGCCGGCTCGTGTGCCGACCACCGAGGTCGGTCGTCAGGTGGGCGCCGGCACGGAACACGTGCGCTGTGAGCACTGGCCCGACTCCAACGCGGCCAGCGCCGTCGCTGGCTGGGTGGCGTGGCTGCATTGGCGCTAACAGCGGTGGTCATGGGCGGCACGCTGATGTTGGACTATCAACACGTAGTTGGCACAGTGAGTGTCAGTTGGTCTGCGTTAGAGTTTGAGCGATGTATCTGCCAGGCGGCAGCGGTCGAGTAATCGAACCGGTGGTGGTGGCAAATAAGTGAGCGCGTGGGTGGTGCGTGGTGGGACCGGCGGCGGTGGACGGTCGACCACGTTGAACGTCTCCTCCGAGACCGCGCCCGCTGCGCCATATGTGTGCATCACCACGTGGTGGCGCTATAAATAGCCGCCGCCGGCGCGGCCTCTGCCAGCTCGTGCCGCCGCTACCGACGACCGACGACCGACGCCGTCGGCGGCGGTGGCGGCGGCGGCGGCGGCGGCGGGTCGACTGTCGCGCCGACGCCGCGCGATGTGCAGGTGCCGTGTCGGTGCCGCCGGCGACCTGACGTGACCCGACCGGACGGCATGGAGGCTGGCTGCCAGGCGGCGTGTCGGTGACGGTAGGTGGTGGCCGTGGCGCTCGGCGGCAGGCGCGTCTCTGGAGGTGCTGGTGACTGCAGGTGTAACTGGCGGCCGTCGTGCACGGCGCTGGCTGTGGTGGTGTCGCCTGCGTCGGCACGCTATGAGCGCTCTCCCAGCTCATCTGCCGAGAGGACGCTTATTGGGGTGCAGGTGCACTGTTGTGGACCTCCAGCACACAACATGTGCCCTCTTAGCTGGTTTGCTGACGACGATGCTGACTTGGAGTAGCTCTATGGTCCTGCAACCCGCCTGTCAGCCGGCGGCGGATGCGATGTGTCGCTGTGTCCGCCTACCACGGACGCCGGCCGCCACGTCGGTGTCACCCCGGACCCACTGTCGTCGGACGCCAGTCTGGTCACCCCGGACCCGCTGTCGTCGGATGCCGGCCTCGGTGTCACCACGTACCCGCTGTGTCACCCCGGACCCGCTGTCGTCGGATGCCGGCCTCGGTGTCACCCGGACCCACTGTCGTCGGACGCCAGTCTGGTCACCCCGGACCCGCTGTCGTCGGATGCCGGCCTCGGTGTCACCACGGACCCGCTGTGTCACCCCGGACCCACTGTCGTCGGACGCCAGTCTGGTCACCCCGGACCCGCTGTCGTCGGATGCCGGCCTCGGTGTCACCACGGACCCGCTGTGTCACCCCGGACCCACTGTCGTCGGACGCCGGCCTCGGTGTCACCCCGACCCGCGTGTCACCCGTACTGCGTCACCCGACCCGCTGTCGTGGATGCCGGCTTCGGTGTCACCACGTACCCGCTGTGTCACCCCGGACCCGCTCGTCGGATGCCGGCCTCGGTGTCACCCCGGACCCGCTGTGTCACCTCGGACCCACTGTCGTCGGACGACGGCCTCGGCCACCCCGGACCCACCGTCGTCGGACGCCGGCCTCTGGTCACCCCGACCCACTGTCGTCGGACGCCGGCCTCGGTGTCACCACGGACCCGCGTGTCACCTCGACCCACCGTCGTCGGGCGCCGGCCTCGGTGTCACCCCGGACCCACTGTCGTCGGACGCCGGCCTCGGTGTCACCACGGACCCGCTGTGTCACCTCGGACCCACCGTCGTCGGACGCCGGCCTCTGGTCACCCCGGACCCACTGTCGTCGGACGCCGGCCTCGGTGTCACCACGGACCCGCTGTGTCACCTCGGACCCACCGTCGTCGGACGCCGGCCTCTGGTCACCCCGGACCCACTGTCGTCGGACGCCGGCCTCGGTGTCACCACGGACCCGCTTTGTCACCTCGGACCCACTGTCGTTGGACGACGGCCTCTGGCCACCCCGGACACACTGGCGTCGGGCGCCGGCGTCGGAGATGCACCGTTCGTCAGCCGTGGAGCGACGCCGGTGGATGTCCGCGTGACGTGTCGACCGCTGGTCACCCGGTGGCTCCAGTGGTGACTGCAGCGGTGACGGTAGCAACACATCGTGGCTGTACAGCCGGTTCAGTGCTGTCGGTGAGCGTGGGAGCGTGGGAGCGTGCTGGCCGTGCGACTACCGCCGGAGGATCACCTGCTCTGTCGTCAGCTGCTGGAGACTGACGTGCTGACCGTGCGACTACCGCCGGAGGATCGCCTGCTCTGTCGTCAGCTGCGGGCGAAGGCTGCTGTCCACACTATGAACTGATGTGGACCATCGTGGAGAATGATTGGCTGCTGAGAGCAGATGTGGAGGTGGTGAATTGTCCGGCGTTTGTCGGTGCTGTCATTGGACAATGTGACAACGTGTGGACGTGGCTCGTCAGCGTCCGACCGCTGTTCTACCTGTCGCGTCTGTGTCACTCACACCTTATCCTCCCGCTGGTCCTCACAGCTTCCGTGTTGTACCTTGGTCGGCGGTAGAACAGAAGTGGTGTCAGCCGCTGGTACTTCCGCTGCGGAACACAGTAGACAATACTGTCCTCTCTGGTCGTGGTCATCACACTTCTTCAGGATGATCAGAGCTTTTGAATAGTCCTCTGAACATTTGAACATTTGGTTTCACTCTTAGCCACTCGTCTCGGGTTGTCAGGTGGTCAATGCATGCGTCATTGTCCCCGACCAGCCGTATCTTCCTACCGCCGAATGTTTCATGATCAGTGATCAGCTTGTTTTTAAGGTGCCACGTTATAAGAACTGATTGCTCAGTCAGCCGCCGTTCCATTGTTTTGTTGGACGACGTACTGTGAAGATTTATAATAGAAAACTTATTTGAGATCGGAAAAGGAATGCCAAATCGACCATGGTCCGAAAATATTTGCCCTCCCAAACATTTTCTTTTTTTAATTCGTAAAATTATAAGGTTTCGATTTCTGAATTTTTGCTTTTCTAATTGGTAGAGTGCACCGTGAAACGCTGTTTTAAGTAAACTTAGCCTCATAAGAAGTGCTTACTTTAGCCAGAATCTTCCATTTTAGCCCCAATGCGCAAAAAACAAATAAGCCACGAAAAACCCAAACATTAAATAATTCCTTCTTTGTTGCGTCCCTTATTGGATGTATGGTTTCTTGATTTTATCGATGTTGTAGATTATTTCCACTGTGGTTTTGGTTCCTTCCTAGAATTCCAGAGCGGCACCACTGTGACATGAGTCAGAACCGCACGCGTATGCTGTTTTCCCACGTGGTCGTGAAGCCTGCAATTTGGGTGGCTAGCCTGCATGATTGCTGCTCTTACCTGGTTTCCTGAGTATCCCAATCGGATGCATTCTGGGTACCGTCAGTCACTTGTAAGGATAATCTTATTAAAACGTGTTCTGAATAATGGAATAACTGGACGTCAGGGAAACCCAGAAACAATTACAGGAAACTGACGAAGCATCCTCAGTTGTGGTATGAAAGGACCAATGATTCCGGAATTTCTAGTGATTGCCGAAATACATCCGGCATATTACGAGCAAGGACGAAACCAGAGCACTCCTGCATATATCACACAAAATTTGCATGAACGTTTCCAGCCGACAATTTCGCTTTTGGCAGCCAGTAAACTTGTAACGACGTTACTCAGTACCATGGAATAAGCTCGGATACAAAGCGTTATTTGCTAAGATTTGCATATTATAGTATGCGAGGTTCCGATTTGTTTCTTTTCTAGGCCATCATATTTTCATGTTTTTACGCTTCCATTCAGCGAAATTCTTCAACCAGACAGTATTTTTAACGAGGGTCACAAGTATTGGCAGTTTTTCTTCTTTTTTTGCCGCGACTTCCTATGGGATCAGATGCGATCTGATATGGGATTTGTTCTTGATCCACCTGGTTCACATCAGCAGAGTGGATGTGGCGATAATATGCTTGAAATTGCAGCATGAAGTTCCGGCGGACGAAGGCAAATACCGAGGGAGTTAATTGATTCCATATATGTAAAACGTTTACAGGAGCGAACCATCCTGACCCGGATCGACCACCACGCTTCTGGGATCGTATCATTGTTTTGTTGTCGCAGTGTTTGTCTTTTTCTTTGCTCATAATTATTTCTTGTCTTCAACTTTTCCTTTGCCAAATTGATTACATGATTCCACCGAAATTGCTGGTGATTATTGTATGGAACTTGACACTGCAATTTTGAGCTGAATAATGGATATCTACTCGTTTCATTCCTAAAATTGAAACCGATGCCACGTCCGACCTTGTAAAGGATTTGTCGAGCTCGGTTGAAATTAACTATTTTATGTACCGTGGTACATACCACCAATTGTGTGAGGCGCTTACCCAGAAGCATTTACTCTGACCCTCTTTGTCACATCAACCTGCCTTTGGCTGCAGGAGGCTGATTTGATGAAGCCGGGACCCGTCTATTTTAAACATTGCATCATAATTTGTATCGAGCATAGGTTTTATGCGATCAGGGCTAGGCACATGTTGTTTTGTAGAGCATGAGTCATCTCAGTCATCGGGGAATGACAGTTCAGCTGTATAATGTTGCCCAATACTGCGATGCTGTCGCCCCCCCCAAAAAAAAAAACTATAACAGCCAGCTTTTCTTGCAGTGATGTTCACTCGCCTGGGGTTGGAATTTGGTATGTTTAACAGACTATTCAGCCCAGGAAGATGCTCTCCTAAATGATGGTATAATGAAATTGATTTTCTCTTAAGCAGATGTGCAAACTGTTTCCCAATTCAAACGTTCACTAAAATACCGCTGGGTGTGAATCATACCATGCTTATTTCCAGAATTATCATCACGAGATATAAGCATCAGCTTTCAGTAACAATTCAGTGAAGGATAGGAAGTGAAAATGCAAGCTGTGAAGAGAGGTTTATTGTAATGTGCCGTTAGTGGCACTCAGGAGTTCGGAAGTAAATTGGTCTCCATAGGCTATTAAGAAACCGTGTTGTTTTCCGACTGATCCTGAATAAAAAAACAAATTCTTGTCGTGTCTACATCCATGAAACGATGTTTGCTCAAGAATTACGACTGCATGGGATCGTCTTGCCGTGAGTTTCTGGGTTGTTGTTTTTGTGTTCGCCTTTTTTCTGCTCGGTGGCCCGGACCGGAGTGCATTACCTATATCAGGGTGACCATTGGTATCTGTAAGCATCAATTGTGGTAAAAACTGCGTAGACTTCGTTGCATTTCGAATCCCTAAGTGCGATATATTTGTAACACAAAGCACTTATAATGTATTACGATGAGGTTAAGCGTAAATGTGCCTTCCCTTGGCAAAAGCATGACGCTTCACCCTAAATCACTAGAAATTACGGCCGATGAAACCAAAATTGGCGGAAAAAGACAAAAGCATGACGCTTTACAATAAATCAAAAGAAATTACGTTCGGGTAATCCAAAATGGGCGGAAAGGGGACCGCCCGAAAGTCTTCTGATTTATTTGTATGTGACCATGTTTGAATAAACGTTGGCTGATCCATGGCGTAAGTTAAGGCCCGGGATATTTCAAGACTTATCGCTCGCCCTGTCTGGCCTCGTCGGTCCTAGCCCGCCGGTGGTCCTTGCCTTGCCCCGGCCGTTACCCCGCGTGTCGTCCTCTCTGTCTTGGTACCCGGTCCGTCCGCCTGTCCGACACTGTTCGCCCGTCCACCGCCGCTCGGTTTCACAACCTCTGCAGTGTCGTCACAGAGACACACGGCACCGGAGGTCAAACGCATCGACCGCCTCCGCCGCACGTGTCAACCTCGCCGTGACGTTTGTTTGTTTGTTTTTATTTATTCAACATATCATAGCACACATATAAGATGGGCAATTTTGCGATTGGCACAAAAGACCAAGTTGGTCTTAAATCGAGGTGCCTATCGCAACGTCTTTAACCAATACAACTCTTGACCACCGACACGGTGCGACAATCGCTATCCGCCCCCGCTAGCATGCCTCATCGCCACACGAAGCATGCACTTATATGTGTGGCACCAAACACTATGCCTGCACCCGGTAGCGCCTGGTTAGTGCCGAATCTTAGTTTGTTGTGTTAAAGCGTTTGGTGTTGACAAGAAACGTCTGAAATGCTAATGCAACACACTGCTCAATGTTCTTTCTGAAACAATTTCCAAAAATATGTGTTTGTGAGATCTCCTTTTCAGTTAAATTAGTGAACATATCTGTTGTGTTTCTGAGTTTGGTGAATATAATATTTATATGGTAAGCATAAAGAGGAGTGAAATATGAAGTAAATTGTACTTGTTTGAAGTGGCCACATGGGCATGATGGGTCATGTAGAGAATTGATGACAAATACGTCTGCGTTTAGTTGAGTCAGGCACATTCTAAACCTTGCATGCAGCGTGTTGCCTACTTTTGTACCTAGTGAATAATATTGTGGTGGTATTGTGGCACCTGTGCGACCCATAATTGGACTCTTGAATTTATTGATGTTTGGTTCATGCCTTAAATTTTCAAGAAGATTATTCCACACCTTTGTTGTGGCCAGGAAAAACTATTTTTGGAACGAGGTGATTCTATTTTGCGGGACTGTTAGTGTAGTTTCTGAGACGTCTTCCTGTAATGGTCTGCCGTAACTAGTAAAAAAAAAAAATATACATATATATATATATAATTTGGGAGACTCGGGCCTGCGTACTTGATTTTGTGAACCAAAAGAAGTTTATGAATTTCTCGCCGTGTTTTAAGCTCATCCAATACCAATTCCGACCTAATTTATCTTGATAATGTTCTATATAGTGTACCTATGGTTAACCTAGTTGCTCTTTTTTGTAATTTTTTCAAATCTGAGTGCATCCGATATTGTTATATGCCCGTCGTATATGGTATCTGCGTAATCAAATAAAAGGCCGAATGTAAATTTTGTACAAGTTACAGAGGATTTGCTTTCGAATCTTCTTGCAACAGGATAAAAAGGGCTTAGTGCACAATTGACCTTTAGGATAATGTCGTTTATGGAAACTATGGAAACGTAGGTCAGAAGAAAATGTTAGACCGAGGTATTTATTATTTTCTAAGCTGGCCTCCCATTCTGAGATTTAGTGGTTTACTTGAACTCTTACATGTGAATGTTTGTTGAATCGTTCTTGCCGCGTTAAATTGTATGCCCCTTTGTATTCCAAATACGTGTATGATATCGATATCTTTTTTAATTGATTGTTGTGCTTCTAGTGAGCCTTGGGTGTGCGAAGGGTAAAGCGACGTGTCATCAGCGAAAAAAAAGTATTTCATCTGTAATCGTGTCCGCCAAGTCATTTAAATATATTAATGCCAAAAGGGGTTCCAAACAGAACCCTGTGGGCAGCCCGCATTTATTGTAATTGGTGATGATAGGCTGTTTCCTACCTTCACACGCTGTTCCCTATTATCTAAGTATGATTGTTGCCAAATTAAAGCAGTGCCGGTAATCCCACAATTATTTTTGCAATAAAAAATCAACCCTGCGTGCCATATAGTATAAAAATATTTTGTATGTCCAAGTATATACATGTAAAGTCAAGATGTCGATCTAAAGATGAATATAGAGTATATGTGAAGTAGAGCAACCGTAGTTGGGTCCCATGACAGGGACGGTAACCACTTTGTTTCTCAGAGAGTATAATTCCTGCCCTGACGCTGTCTTCAAGAGAGCCGAACTCCAACTTTACTCTCTAATAATCCAGCCCTATGCTGGAGTCATGTTCGCTCTTCAATGTAGTGTCGAAGCACACGAGTTGCTGCTGAACACCTGCCTCCTGGGACTGTTTTTAACCCGAGGTGAGCTTGGCGGTTTCATTTTCAAACTGCTCTCATATTTTTGTTTTGCTTTAGGGAATTTTAGCTACAACCACTATGTGGGGCTGTGATTATGTGAATTCACGAGGCAGGGTCTTACAGTTCTTTATCGTGCAGTAATATTTGTGTCTTAAACGCCGGCACTTGAACCAATTTTTTGCGATGCTCACCTGGCGTTCCTCGACGCTAGAATTGTCTGTGCAGCCCACAGCTGGCACAACACTGCTACTGGTCGGTGTCTGATGACCCATGGGTAGCGACTATTTTCCAATCTGGTTGAACAGAATCCACGCCCACGCATTTGCCCACTACCTGCCAGGGATCATTTCTCAAGAATCTCAAGTTTTATCTTTCATAAGTGGCAAAAGGCCTGGGATAGAGACGCCAACAATAAACTTCAGACAATCAAGCCACACCTGGCACATTGGGCGTCATGCCTGCGTAGGTCCAGACCAGAGGAAGTTACACTTTGCAGGTTGCGTATTGGACACTCCTACGCTACCCATAGCTACCTCCTCTGTGGGGAGGAAAGGCCACATTGCCCTCGCTGTTCGGAAATTCTGACGGTGCGCCACGTACTATTCACTTGTCATTACTTTGCACGGGAGCGGAGATTGTTTTACGGAAGAAACTTGAGTTGCCTGACATATGAAGACCTGGGAAACAATTCAAAACTAGTACATTCGGGGAACTTATACCTATAAGACCACGTACCTATAAGATAGGTACCTATAAGAATATAGGTACCTATAAGAACCTATAAGACCACGTATACACCGAGGTAATAGTTCATATCAGCAGTGAAGCATAATACAATGTTATGGGCGCGAATGATCAAAACTGGTCGAAGCGCCCTAAAGCCCAAATAACTAACTAACTAACCAATCTGGTTGACAAATCGAGGAAACGTAAAACTGGATACCAAACCCCAGCTATGGAACTTACACAAGGCTGACTTCGCATTCGAAAGTCGACTCCAGGGAATATTTTCCACTCCGACTGGGCAATAACCACGTTCAATATACTTTTTCATCGCCGCTTTTAGAGGCAGTGTGCATCTCCTGGCGCTCGTCATCGAACCCCGGTTCCGTGGTGGATCACGGAATGTCGGAATGCCATTCGGGCATGACGCCGTTTATTCAGAACACTTCGTCGAAACAGTAACACCGCTAATCTAATTACGTTTCGTAAGGCGAGGGCAATCTTACGTCGAACTGTCCCGGAAATCAAGCGCGTCTCATGGATGGAATATGTCAGTAAACTAAGCCGGTGTAGCTCGCCGTCACCATTGTGGTCTGGTTTGAAAAGCATGCCCGGCCATGCTGTTCAGTTCCTTTCCCGGTGTTGCAAATTGCGAACCAGGATGTTTTGCTCATCCAGGGTTTGTACGTCACATAGCTGTATGAAAGTCCTCTATTGTCCACCACCTCGATGCACCATTCATACGACCATCGCTTTACCATGACGGAAGTAATTTACGCTATCGGATCACTTCGGACTGCACCAGACGGGACTTGACGGTATCCACGAAGCCGTGTTGAAGGAGCTTCCTCCATGCGTTATTGCGTCTTTTTTCCTCTTTCATCTCACTGACTCGGGGTCCATTTCCCTCTTCTTGTCGAGACGCCATTGGAATTCCTATATTGAAGCCAGAGAAGGCCGTGATCCTGTGCGTTACCGTCCCATTTATCTGGCAGCATGCATTTATTAACTGATTGAGTAAATAGTGACTAGATACTTGAATACGACACAGCTTCATCCAAACAGGCGCATGGGAGCAATTTGCTTTGACACGGCGGCTGCCTATGATACCTTGTAGCGGCACGGAATATTCAGGAAACTGTGGAATCACGATATGGGAACATTCCTGATAAAGCCTCCTGTGTTACCGCGTTTTCCGTATCCGCCTGGAGAATCATGTAACTGCAAAGTGTCAAGAACATGGTGTTCTACAAGGGAGCGTACCTAGCGTCGCGCTATTTGCAATTGTGATGAATGACTAGCGGCTGGCTTCCTCGGTGTCGTCCTTGACAATTGGCTATTCGATAGGAAACGTCTTAGCACATTGCGAGATCAGTACTTCTTAGCAATGAAGATTTTGAAATGTGTTTCTTGTCCGGATTATGGAGCTGACGGAGCAACTCTTTTATTGTTTTATCGTTCTATTATTCGCTCCCAGTTCGATTGTGCGCCATTTATACCAGTACGAGAAACTTCGTGAAGCGGAAGCTCGATATATACCACGTAGACCACATATATACATTCATACACTATACACCACGCATGGTTGCGGATCGCCATAGATGTCTGTCCAACGTAGCCAGCTGAAAGTCTTGGCAGAGACCCGTGGCCCGGCGTGGATAAACAGAGGCAGGAAGCTGGGATTCCGACATGCAATACACCTGAGGCAGTTTCCAGCGTATCCCTATGAAAGTCGGTTTTCTCTCATCATATCTCAATGTGGCCGTCCGGTGCTCCCCTCAGTGCTGCCTGTTCTCTCATCATATCTCAATGTGGCCGTCCGGTGCTCCCCTCAGTGCTGCCTGTTCTCTCATCATATCTCAATGTGGCCGTCCGGTGCTCCCCTCAGTGCTGCCTGTTCTCTCATCATATATCAGTGTGGCCGTCCGGTGTTCCCTTCAGTGCTGCCTGTTCTCTCATCATATCTCAATGTGGCCGTCCGGTGTTCCCCTCAGTGCTGCCTGTTCTCTCATCATATCTCAGTGTCGCCGTCCGGTGCTCCCCCCAGTGCTGCCTGTTCTCTCATCATATCTCAGTGTGGCCGTCCGGTGCTCCCCTCAGTGCTGCCTGTTCTCATCATATCTCAATGTGGCCGTCCGGTGTTCCCCCCAGTGCTGCATGTTCTCTCATCATATCTCAGTGTGGCCGTCCGGTGCTCCCCTCAGTGCTGCCTGTTCTCTCATCATATCTCAGTGTGGCCGTCCGGTGCTTCCCTCAGTGCTGCCTGTTCTCTCATCATATCTCAATGTGGCCGTCCGGTGCTCCCCTCAGTGCTGCCTGTTCTCTCATTATATCTCAGTGTGGCCGTCCGGTGTTCCCCTCAGTACTGCCTGTTCTCTCATCATATCTCAACGTGGCCGTCCGGTGCTCCCCTCAGTGCTGCCTGTTCTCTCATCATATCTCAGTGTCGCCGTCCGGTGCTCCCCTCAGTGCTGCCTGTTCTCTCATCATATCTCAGTGTGGCCGTCCGGTGCTCCCCTCAGTACTGCCTGTTCTCTCATCATATCTCAGTGCTGCCTGTTCTCTCATCATATCTCAATGTGGCCGTCCGGTGTTCCCCTCAGTGCTGCCTGTTCTCTCATCATATCTCAGTGTGGCCGTCCGGTGCTCCCCTCAGTGCTGCCTGTTCTCTCATCATATCTCAATGTGGCCGTCCGGTGCTCCCCTCAGTGCTGCCTGTTCTCTCATATCTCAATGTGGCCGTCCGGTGCTCCCCTCAGTGCTGCCTGTTCTCTCATCATATCTCAATGTGGCCGTCCGGTGCTCCCCTCAGTGCTGCCTGTTCTCTCATCATATCTCAATGTGGCCGTCCGGTGTTCCCCTCAGTGCTGCCTGTTCTCTCATCATATCTCAATGTGGCCGTCCGGTGCTCCCCTCAGTGCTGCCTGTTCTCTCATCATATCTCAGTGTGGCCGTCCGGTGTTCCCCTCAGTGCTGCCTGTTCTCTCATCATATCTCAATGTGGCCGTCCGGTGCTCCCCTCAGTGCTGCCTGTTCTTTCATCATATCTCAGTGTGGCCGTCCGGTGCTCCCCTCAGTGCTGCCTGTTCTCTCATCATATCTCAATGTGGCCGTCCGGTGTTCCCCTCAGTGCTGCCTGTTCTCTCATCATATCTCAGTGTGGCCGTCCGGTGCTCCCCTCAGTGCTGCCTGTTCTCTCATCATATCTCAGTGTCGCCGTCCGGTGCTCCCCTCAGTGCTGCCTGTTCTCTCATCATATCTCAATGTGGCCGTCCGGTGCTCCCCTCAGTGCTGCCTGTTCTCTCATCATATCTCAGTGTCGCCGTCCGGTGCTCCCCTCAGTGCTGCCTGTTCTCTCATCATATCTCAGTGTGGCCGTCCGGTGCTCCCCGCAGTGCTGCCGGCTGACTCCGTCAGCGTGTTGTACCCGGCGAGTTGCTGGGTGACTGCACTGTGCGGCGCCGTGACATCTGCTGCCGTCTCCACAGAGCACGGCATGAGTCAGCCGCTGGGTCTGGTGCAACGTCGCAGCGGCAGCTTCCCCGGCGGCGAGGTGGGCGGCAGCGTGCTGTCGCCGCGCTCCGAGGGTGGTGGCCTCGGCGTCACCATGGTCGAGTACGTGCTCAGCAGCTCGCCTACCGTGCCGACGGCGCCCAACAAGGAATTGGACGCGCGCATGCGCGGCCTCGCGCTCGTGGTGAGTTATCCGTCCTGCACTCTGACCTCGGTCATACTCATATCCGCTCTGCACTCTGACCTCGGTCATACTCATATCCGCTCTGCACTCTGACCTCGGTCATACTCATATCCGCTCTGCACTCTGACCACGGTCATGCTCATTCGGCCGATTCTCAGTCACGTGTTGTCCACCGCTGCCTGTTGTATTGTACCTGTTGTACCTGTTATACCTGTCGTTCTGCACTCTGACCTCGGTCATTCTCATATTCGGCCGCGTCTCAGTCACTTGTCCACCGCTGCCTGTTGTGTTCGTGTTGTGACCTGTCGCTGTTCTCTGGGATTGTCAGGTACCATCCGCTCCTGGAGTCGGGCTCCATCGGCTCCTCGATGGTCTGGTCCCCTGGGTCCACGTACCATCGGCTACTTCCTTGTTTGCAGCATCCTGGCCTGATCAATGCTGCAGCCCTGCCTTCTGCGGTCCGGTGTTCGGCTAATTTGTGCGCTTTAGCGTGACGTGCCGATCCACTTGCGGCTATGCCCAACCCGACACAGGTCTATGTGTCGGTCACACATAGACATAGCCAGGTCACATAGCCAGGTCACAGGCTATGCCCAACCCGACACAGGTGTGGAGTGGTGGAGTCCCCTCTGCTTATGCAGCCGGGCGTACCTGGGCCATTTCTTGGTTGAGTACATTTAGTTGAGTTGTGTACTGGGTACATTGTTTAGAATATAGCGAATGTGTCTGCTGGGACAGCCACAACTGGCCCTGTTTGGATTACAGCGAAGGGCATCTTCTGCGACAACCACACCAGGCACTGTTTAAATTGCAGCAGAGCATTTTCTGCGACAGGAACACCTGGAATTGTTTAGGTCGCAGCGAAGGGAATATACTGCGACAGCTACACATGACATTGTTTAGATTACAGCGAAGGCTCTTGGGGTGGTCGCCACCCCTGACAATACAGTGCGGCGCTGAAGACGTATATTTTGCCCACGAATTTTAAACGGCCTGCCGTACTGACAGGTGCCAATTTTGTTCAGTGACGATTTCATTCAGATTTCTGAATGAAAACTGAAATTGTTTTAAATATCCACAGTTGTACCAACAACAAAAAACTTGTAGGTCGGTCACAAATTCCCCCAAAATTTGCATTTCTCCAGAAGAACCTTGCTCGTGTGTCAGCGGCATGACCAGGACGCCATTATAAGCGGCAGTGCGTGGTCGTGTACCGGGCGCAACAGTCAGCACTGAGCGTTGTGTTACCAAAGCAGTCGATGCACCCCTAAGCCCAAATAGCAAACAATAGTCAGCACGGGTGTGCTATGCTGGAGGTATGACTGGCTTCCCCGGTGGTGCGTCATCACGCAGTGCGTAGACCGAGTGTGTTCATGTGCGGCGTCGTCTGTTGTATGCACCTCGTTGACGCTATCACTGGTAATGTCTTGGTGTGTCATGCTGTTGTCTATGTTCCGCTTTCATAGACTGTTAAGATTGCACAACAATATTGTACATCCTACGGTATGTCCCAGTGTTATGCTGGTACCGGACCTGCTCACCGTGGTCCAAGCTTTAGGAGTTGCAAGACAATGGTGATATTTTGGTTTGGTGTAAATAATAGTATCCTTGGATAAAAGTCGTCGCTTCGAGTACACCGATGAGCATGGTTTGCATCAACTGACTTGTGTCTCCACCTGTCTCCATCTGTCTCCACCTTTTCGGCCAGACCCTGATGTTTAGTCGACCCAATGACCTGTTTGACGTTGCCCTCGGCCGCGGTCGACCCCGCCTCCTGCCTCTGACCTGCGCCTGTGACCGCAGCCGGCGTCCGACGCGGACGAGAAGGACAAGGCGCCGTCGCCGTTCGACGCCAAGAAGTCCGAAGACGCCGTGACGGTGGCGCCGTCTAACGGCCTCGTGCAGAACGGCTTGGACGACGAGTCGAAGGCCTTCAACCGGACGCCGGGCAGCCGACAGCCGAGCCCGGCCGAGGAGCAGGCATGCGGCCGATCCGAGGAGATGGCCGGCGTCCCACAGCCGCCCGGCATCGCACTCGACCCCACCCACTTCGGCTCGGTCATGATGGACCCAAACGGAATGGGGTTCGGTGGCCCGCCGGCGGCACCGCACATGGGTCACGCGCCGCTGCCGGCGCCCGGCCCGCCGCACGCCGCTGCCGACACGTTCGGCATGATGCACAACAGTGTGGACACCATGCAGGCGCATCATCACCAGCCGCAGCAGCAGCAGCAACCCCAGCATCCCCAGCATCCTCAGCATCAGCAACATCATCACCAGCCACAGCAGCACCCGCAGCATCACCATCATCAGCAGCAGCAGCAGCAGCAGCAGCAGCAGCAGCAGCAGCAGCAGCAGCAGCAGCAGCAGCAGCAGCAGCAGCAGCAGCAGCAGCAGCAGCAGCAACAGCAACAACATCATCAGCACCAGCAACAACACCAACAGCAGCAGCAACAACAACAACAACAGCAGCAACAACAACAGCAACAACAGCAGCAACAACAGCAGCAACAACAGCAACAACAGCAGCAACAGCAGCAACAGCAGCAAGCTCCGCAGCAGCAGGGATTCGAGCAGGTCAGTGGTGGGATGGACATCTGTTGGTGGACGATGGAAGCTAACGTTAGCGTATTCCTGGTGGCGGGACTTGTCTGCCTATCGTGCGATTCCTATAATTTTCTTTGAAACCTTCTCATTATGGGAGGTGTGACCTTCTACTGGGAGCAATACCAATTTAGGAATCCTGTCCTTATATCGGAAAAAGGAGCCTATGATGAAATCATTAACGAAAATGATCTTGGGGTTCATGGATAGGTAAAACTTTGACAGTAATATAATAAGTTCAGACTTCAGGTTATCAGACTGCTGTCCGAAAAACGGAAGAATGAAATACTTGGGCAGCCCTGGAACCGTATGCACGACAGTTTCCTGCTGAACCTGGAGTCGAGGACCTTGTTAATATAAAAGTTTACCAGGTGGGTTGGAAAAGGAATACATTTGAAAACCTTTCTGGGAAATGGTAGGTTAACGTCCAAAGAGGGCATAGGTGGAACGCCCTGAAGATGGAAGAGTAGATATTACAGTGTGTGATGGAGCGAGGGATGACGCTAAAAAGCTGGTTCCCAGTCCCAAAAAGGTGAGCTTACAATATGCAGGTGTAGAAAGGTGGCCGTACTCTTGTGGTTAGGACGTCCAAGAAAGGGAACGATCCGTTGTGCTCTTCTTCTTTCGTGAATTCGATGTTCGGTTGCTGGCCGTTCAGACAGTGCTGAAATTGAACGACATGCTCCCGTTCACGAAAGAGTAGGAAATGTAATGTCATGTAGTTGACATAGCGGCGGTACAAAATAGGCTTGAATTCAGGGGGACATGAATCTAACCACCTCTCTTCGTGAAAGCTCATGAAGATGTTCGCGAGCGTGGGACCTAATGGCAGGCCCACACGAACTCCTTCCTTCTGTTTGTACAGTTTTTGGTCAAATAAGAAGAATGAATTCAGAATCGAAAGTTCAAGGAGAGAGCGGAAGTTCTAGACCGAAATTCCCATGACCAGGAGTGGTATCTTGATTGCCATCTTGATTACCAAAATGGTGTCGACGGTCATCATTTGACCCAAAAATTACAAAGCCATGTTGGAAATATTCTCTATATATACACATACACTAATTATCGCCCGCATCTGAAATGCATCTATATAGATCGTGGCCCAGACAAGGCCTCCCTAGGTTATTACTCAGCCCACAAGAAGCTCTGGGGCTACAAGTTGGAAACCAACTTCTCTACCATATTGAAAATGTTTACAGATATGCTCGCAAGGACTGCTGCTAACTGCCCTCTATCAGCCCAGCTGTTATATGTTGGCGGGCGGCGGCCGACGCCTGCCGACACAAAGTCAAAGAGCAGCGTTGCAGTTTATCCTCGTCGACAACTCTCCAGCGACTCTCTGAGCGACTCTTCGCTGCCAGCAGCGACGAGTCGGAACTGAAATGAATCGGGAGGCCTCACCTCCAGAAGGCGACGTCCCGCCCTGTGGCAGCAACCTGCTTCCGACACTTGCACCGCCCATTGCTCAGAGAGGAGGGCTCACCTCCACAAGGCGACGCCACACCCCGTGGCAGCAACACGCTTCCGTCACTAGCATCGCCCATGCCTCAGCGGGGAGGGCGTGGTAAGCGACACTCAGCCGGCAATGTCCAACATGGACATCGGTCACATGTCACATGGTGGAAGTCTCCATAGCCGGTGCCGACCGACCGACTACACGTAGAGCTAATGTCCGCAAAGCAGTACCCTGGCGACTCCCGAGCTCGCCAACAAACTCATGATATATGTACCATCGCAATATCCAAATTGCTGGTTATTGCAATTTTACAGATATCACAATTAAACCACCTTATGAAGTGTTCAGTGTCGTATTCAACCAACTTCCTGACCGCTGCTTGTCTTCAAGACCATTCGAAAAACATGTTGATTATTAAAGTTATTTTAAGCTTCTCACGAAGCTGAACATATGGTCTCTTTGTCTGAAGATAGATCCTTCAAGATCCTTGAGCCACTACGCAGTCGTAGACTCCCGTTGCATAATGATTACCAAGTTAGTGTAAGCGGTCATGCGAACCAAAAATTGTGAGACCATGTTGGAAGTGCACTTTCAATCGTTTCATGTAGCATAAACCATTTTCCCTGACACTGTCTGTCGGGTTAGCAAAGACTAAGCGTGTGTTAACTGCGAAACACGGCTATCGTGAAACATAAATACGAGTGTTGGCGTCACGCCGCTCATTCGCTCAAGGACACGCGACCGGTCCGTGACCACCCGCTTTATCCCAGCTGCCGGTGTTGGCCTGCAAAGGAAACCGTGCTGCATAGGCAGTCAACTCGTCAGACCGTCTTACCTACAGCTTGTGTGATCTGGTATCTCAATCAAGTGATGGGGCCTATTATTTTGTCCGCGCCAGTGCGGAGTTGACGGGTCGTGCCAAATCCTGGTATCGCTGAAGCTGCGTGTATCTGCTACGTGTATGTGTGTCGCTGGTGCTGTGCATATCTGATGCTTGTGTCTGTGTCGTTGGGGCTACGTGTACTTGTGATTGCAGCTCCTCTGGGCACGGCAACAACATTTTGCGACCGGCAATAGACTGTTTTGATGGGGTGATCTCAAAGCTGCAGGTAGGGGCGGGGATGGCCGAGTGGTTAAGGTGTTGAGCTCTGGGTGCCAAAGGTTCCGTGTTCAACACTAACACCACTCAGGACATTTCCCAATCCCGCGGCCCACCGGCGAAACAGTGTGGGCGGCGCCATTAGCCGTGATCGTGCATAAAGTGCGTAGTGAAACACCCACTAAACAACAACAATATATTTTAAAAAACTACAGATAAGTGCACTGGCTTACATTGAACCATCGACAACAAACTCAGCCCGGTGGACTGTAAAGATGGAGTAATTCGAAATTGAGCGAGGACGTCTGGTAGTAGGTGTCTAATCCATCAGTCGACCGAAAAAACATTTTTGCCGATTGATCTTCACCCAACTGATTTGACCCGGACAGGTCAGTGCCTTTTGCGATGTGAAAGTTCATCATTCCTAATGAGTCAAAATAGAGATCAGCATATATCCTCCGCCAGAGTTGAACATTTTTGCGAGGTCATATACCACCATTACGTGCGCTAAATGTTCAATGGAGCACAGGAGCGACGAGCGGTGTCAGCGTATTATTCCAGCCTCTCGTCAGTATTCTTTCGCTTTAAAGGTTATTCACGCTAGAATCCGCCAATGCCGTCTGATGAGATTGGAACGTCGCTGATCCGAGCGGCGAGTGTAATTCCGCCGTGTGTTGCATGCGAGCACCCGCTGGACGTCACGTCTGTTGCGGCACTCTCCCAGCTGGGGCATCACGCCTGCTGCGGTGCTCTCCCAGCTGGGGAATCACGTCTGTTGCGGCGCTCTCCCAGCTGGGACATCACGTCTGCTGCGGTGCTCTCCCGGCTGGGACGCTACGTTTGTCGCGGTGCTCTTCCATCTGAGACGTCACGTTTGTCGCGGTGCTGTCCCGGTTGGGGCGTCACGTTTGTCGCGGTGCTGTCCCGGTTGGGGCGTCACGTTTGTCGCGGTGCTGTCCCGGTTGGGACGTCACGTTAGTCGCGGTGCTGTCCCGGTTGGGACGTCACGTTTGTCGCGGTGCTGTCCCGGTTGGGACGTCACGTTTGTCGCGGTGCTGTCCCGGTTGGGACGTCACGTTTGTCGCGGTGCTGTCCCGGTTGGGACGTCACGTTAGTCGCGGTGCTGTCCCGGTTGGGGCGTCACGTTTGTCGCGGTGCTGTCCCGGTTGGGGCGTCACGTTTGTCGCGGTGCTGTCCCGGTTGGGGCGTCACGTTTGTCGCGGTGCTGTCCCGGTTGGGACGTCACGTTTGTCGCGGTGCTGTCCCGGTTGGGACGTCACGTTTGTCGCGGTGCTGTCCCGGTTGGGGCGTCACGTTTGTCGCGGTGCTGTCCCGGTTGGGACGTCACGTTAGTCGCGGTGCTGTCCCGGTTGGGACGTCACGTTTGTCGCGGTGCTGTCCCGGTTGGGACGTCACGTTTGTCGCGGTGCTGTCCCGGTTGGGGCGTCACGTTTGTCGCGGTGCTGTCCCGGTTGGGACGTCACGTTTGTCGCGGTGCTGTCCCGGTTGGGGCGTCACGTTTGTCGCGGTGCTGTCCCGGTTGGGACGTCACGTTTGTCGCGGTGCTGTCCCGGTTGGGACGTCACGTTTGTCGCGGTGCTGTCCCGGTTGGGACGTCACGTTTGTCGCGGTGCTGTCCCGGTTGGGGCGTCACGTTTGTCGCGGTGCTGTCCCGGTTGGGGCGTCACGTTTGTCGCGGTGCTGTCCCGGTTGGGACGTCACGTTTGTCGCGGTGCTGTCCCGGTTGGGACGTCACGTTTGTCGCGGTGCTGTCCCGGTTGGGACGTCACGTTTGTCGCGGTGCTGTCCCGGTTGGGACGTCACGTTTGTCGCGGTGCTGTCCGCTGTCCCGGTTGGGACGCGCGGCGTATTGGTGTTCCATCCCCATCCATCTCTGAGCGGCCACTTGTTGATACGATCGCCGGTGGTCGGCGAACCTGGCACAGCAGTGTTGCCGGTGTTGCATATTCAGTATCCGTGGTCGTTCTGTTTAATGTCTCAAGTGACGGGGCTTGTTATCCTCTCAGCGCCATTGCGGAATGGACGTGTCTTGTTGAATCCTGGTATTGCTGGAGCTAAGTGTATCTTACGTATATCTGTGTCGCTAGAGCTGAGTGTATCTGTGTCGCTGGAACTGAGTGTATCTGTGGCTTGTTTCTGTGTTGCTGGAGCTGATTGTACTTGTAGGTGTATCTGTGTCGCTGGAACTGAGTATATCTGTGGCTTGTTTCTGTGTTGCTGGAGCTGAGTGTACCTGTAGGTGTATCTGTGTCGCTTGAACGGAGTTTATCTGTGTCGCTGGAGCTGAGTATATCTGTGACGTGCATCTATGTGGCTAGAGTTGAGTGTATGTGTGACGCGCATCTGTGTCGCTAGAGCTGAGTGTATCTGTCGCCAGAGCTAAATGTATCTGTGTCGCCGAAGCTGAGTTTACATGTGATGTGTGTTTGTGTCGCTGAACTGAGTGTATCTGTGACGTCTATTAGTATCCCTAGAGCCGATTGTATGTGTTGCTGGAGCTCAGTGTATCTGTGACGTATATTTGTGTCGCTGGAGCTGGGTGTATCTGTTTCGCTGGAGCTGAGCGTACCTGTTACGTGTATTTGTGTGGTTGGAGCTGAGTGTATCTGTGTTGCTATCTGTGTATGTGTTGCTGTGGGAGCTGTTTTGCCCGACACGAACATAATTTGAGCCCCCATTTCTCTGGGTTTCCTCTCGAAAACCAGATCGGGCTGCTTACGTCGATAACCACGTTATATCATCATCAACTTTGGCGGCATTTGTTATATCAAGTGCAGTGCTAACGAGCACAACAAGCAGTATCAGCTTTTGTGTTTCTCAGAATGTGCTGTCCGGGTGTTAAAACACTTCTGAATTCAGACCTGGTGCCATTGTTTCGTGCTTGTTCGGAGGCACGTTTGACATGTTGCGCTGTGTTTTCGTCATCTTGCTTCTGGTGATATACTACAATCTGCCGGATCAGCCTGGCCTGCGGTCAACGTTTTAGTTTAGTCGCTCGAATTCGGCAGGGCTCTCTGAGCTTTATGTGGCTGTTCGGAAATTAAATCCACCAACATATGTGCCGCTCTCTGAGCTTTGTGCACCCTCTGAGTTATGTGCCGCTCTCCGATATGTTCACATCCGACCAGTCCTCTGTCGGGGAGCGATGTCCGCTGTTTTGTCCTGGGCGTTCTACGGTGCGCATGCCGTATGCCCAGAAACTGACATCACGTCTATTGGACGATTCTTCCATGGAGATTTTCATGAACCGTGTTTGGGAACAGCCAACGCATTATTCTCCACATTTTCCACATGCGCCACAGATGACGTGACAAAATTTGTCTGTTTGTATAGGAATGGGACAGTAGTGCTCTTGGGGAGTGCACACTACGACACGAATATTCCATGTGACTTGTCACGTGACAATTTGTTTACAGTCATCGTCAAGCATGTAAAATACGTGAAACATATCAGCATCACGAGCTGGCGGTTTGTCCCTGGCCCGGTGTGATTCTCGTCGCTGGATGCGGTGCCACTATCCAAAGATTCGCTGAGGCCGGGGTATTGCTTGTTACAATGCTCATTGTAACTGAGCATCTTCCAGCTGTTTTTTTTTAATCTCTCGATGCCGATGAATGTGTGGCGGTTATTTGGTTGTAGTACATGTAGGTGGTAGTTGTGGTGTGGCACTGCGCGGCATTGGTAGGTGGTAGTTGTGATGTGAAGGTGTGTGGATCTAGTAGGTGGTAGTTGTGTGGATGTGTGCTGAGTTCTGGTAGTTGGTGGTTGTGGTATTGCAGTGTGCGGGACTGGTAGGTAGGTGGTGGTTGTGCTATGGTGATTTCCCACAGTGGTGCGGGACTCTGGTATGTTTAGTTGTAGTGTTGTACTGTGCGGGACTGGTAGGTGGTAGTTGTGTGGTAGTGCGCAGTACTGGTAGGTGGTATGTGTGGTGTGGTAGTGTGCGGGACTCTTGTAGGTGATATTCGTGGTGTAGAAGTATGCCTGACTGGTAGGTGGTAGTCGTGGTGTTGTAGTGTGCGGGAGTCTGGTAGGTGGTAGTTGTGGTGTGTGGGACTGGTAGGTTATGTTGTGATGTGTGGTATTCTGATAGGTGGTAGTTGTGATGTGGTGGTGTGTGGGATTCGGGTAGGTAGGTGGTAGTTGTGATGTGGTACTGTGCGGGGCTAGCAGGTGGTAGTTGTGTGGTAGTGGTAGTTATTGTGTGGTGGTGTGCGGAACTGGTAGGTGGTAGTGTGGCGTGTAGGTGATCAGCCTGAGTGGTGTGGCGGCAGTGTTGCGGATGTGGTTGCTGTTATGGCTCACCCAGCCGACATGGGAAACCGTAAAGCTGCCGTGATGATGGTGGCGCCAATGGAGGTGCGGCGGTTCTGCCCAGCTCTTGGTTGGTTATTGGTTTTACGACACGTCGACCGTTGAGTCATGTAGCGTCGCCAATCTCTCACGCCGATTGGTCGCGGGCGAAGAGTAGCGACAGGTGAGACTCGAACCCACAACTTTCGATTCTGAGACGAGCATCTTACCCCTAGGCCACTCGTCCCCTCTGCCCAGCTCTGGTGTTGGTGCCAGGTGGCTGCCACTGGTAATGGCCACGTCGTCTCCGCTACATAGAGTCGAACGTCACCGAATCCACGCGATCCGGCCGTTCCGGGTTGGGGTCGAGCGGCACTTCCCATAGAGCAGGGTCATCCCTACCGTGGCCACAGCAGTGCCATCCCTACTGTGGCCACAGCAGTGTCGTCCCTACTGTGGTCACAGCAGTGCCATCCCTACTGTGGCCACAGCAGTGTCGTCCCTACTGTGGCCACAGCAGTGCCATCCCTACTGTGGCCACAGCAGTGCCATCCCTACTGCGGCCACAGCAGTGCCATCCCTACTGTGGCCACAGCAGTGCCATCCCTACTGCGGCCACAGCAGTGTCCGACGTGGCGAGTTACTGACCCGGAGCTTGCGTGCATTTGTGTGTATTGATGATTGTGCGAGTGACACGAAGTCTGAAAAGCCATGCCGTGGGTAATTTTGAGAAATACACGACGACGACGACAACGACGATCGTCCCGTTCCCAGCCGCCCCTGGTCGTGACGCGGGAGACGCCCTGGTATTACATCTACAGCCTCAGCTGACGCGCGCAGTTGGGATGGCCCCGCTGCAGATCAGTTTACCTGGATCGGCGGTACGGTGCTACCTCCAGCCGTGCTGGCGGTACACTTGCTGCATTCAGCTGTGCTGGCGGTACAGTTGCTACATTCAGCTGTGCTGGCGGTACAGTTGCTACCTTCAGCCGTGCTGGCGGTACAGTTGCTACATTCAGCTGTGCTGGCGGTACAGTTGCTACATTCAGCTGTGCTGGCGGTACAGTTGCTACATTCAGCTGTGCTGGCGGTACAGTTGCTACCTTCAGCCGTGCTGGCGGTACAGTTGCTACCTCCAGCCGTGCTGGCGGTACACTTGCTACCTCCACCCGTGCTGGCGGTACAGTTGCTGCATTCAGCTGTGCTGGTGGTGCAGTTGCTACCTTCATCCGTGCTGGCGGTACAGTTGCTACATTCAGCTGTGCTGATAGTACAGCCAATACCACCATCTGCGCTGTGATGGCTGACACTGGTCCGGTCTGTTTCTCGGTCGGTGGTATAGCTGCCAAATATACCTGAGTCAGTGATATGGATGCCACCAAGACAGCATATGCCTCGCATATTTATCGCATGTATCCGGGCCAGTGGTACAGATACACCCAATGTTAGGTTGGTGGTCTAGCGATCACGTTCACCCGGGTCGGTGGTATGGTTATCACCCAGTGATACGATCACCCCCTACCACCAGTCGGTGTTATCAACACCGTTTGCTCCACAGTCCGTGGTACGGTTGCCACCCGTGCACGATAGCTGGTCCGTGCTGGGGATGGGCGGCGAGGGGCCCGACCAATGACGAACTCGAAACATTTGGATGCAGATGTGACGCTCCTCAGACCCTGTACTAGGCGGGGTTTACTGACGCTGCCGATCGATAAAGCGGTGATGGAAGTGCCACCGCGCTGCTGCCTTTCACTCAGCTCACCGACCCGACCCGAACCGTGGATTTGGTCTGGCCGAGGGGCGGTCCCGGCCTCGTGTCCCAGATAGTTCGCTCGATCCTGCGGAGTGGCCGTGGCTGCAGCGCCGCCGACATTCCGGTCGTGGTCTGATCTGAAGTTGTCGTGCCGTCTGTTTCAGTGCCGTCTGTTTCAGTCGGGCTGAATCCAGTCACGTCCCGTGATGTGGCTGAGAATGATCAAAGATTGGCCGAAGCGCCATAAAGCCCAAATAACTAACCATTCCTGGGCGCTAAATGACCAAACCTGGTCGATGCGCCCTAAAACTAAAATAACTAACCGTCCCGTCCCGTCCCGTCCCGTCCCGTCCCGTCCCGTCCCGTCCCGTCCCGTCCCGTCCCGTCCCGTCCCGTCCCGTCCCGTCCCGTCCCGTCCCGTCCCGTCCCGTCCCGTCCCGTCCCGTCCCGTCCCGTCCCGTCCTGGCCTGGCCTGGCCTGGCCAGTCCAATCCTAGCAGTGCCATCCCGTCCTGTTGGGTCAGACTGCCCGTTGGTCAGCCTTCTGTAGCGGGCTGCTTCGCACGCGCTGTGGAAGGCCGTGCGCGTGACACTCTCACCCGCCCTCTCTCCCTATCATAATGTCGTGACCGATGGTACAGCATTCTTTTACGCGGTGCGCCATTGGTCACGACAGCCTCTGCCCATCTGCCTTGCTGACCCTTCTAATAATCGTGGCCGTAATTGGCCGCGCACTCTCGGAGAAGTACGCTGGTTGTTACCAGGTGCGCTGCAGTCGCCGTTGCGGGGACGAGTGGTCTAAGGGTAAGATGCTCGTCTCACAATCGAAATATTGTGGGTTCGAATCTCACCTGTCGTTACTCTTCGCCCGCGACCAATCGGCGTGAGAGATTGGCGACGCTACATGACTCAACGGTCGACGTGTCGTAAAACCAATAACCAACCAACCAGTCGCCGTTGCTCCGCAGCTACCGGTAGCTGGTCGCCCTTGTGTTCATGGATGTCACTGCATGCGCTAGGCTGGGGAACTTGCCTCTCAATAATGCATTTTCCTCTACCGCCCCCCCCCTCCCTCCCCGGTCAGACCATAACTTAACCATTAGGCCTATCGGCGTGCCCTAGATAAAAGTGACTTCAAGAGCAGCTTTGGTCATCAAAGGGCCCCCACCCCAACCCCCAATGCACTTCACAAAGTGACACCCATGCTTCTCTCCGGGCTCAGGGGCGATCATGGCAACGCATGGGACTTTGATGGTGTGCGGTGGCCTGCTGGTGGTCCTCGGAAGATTCGGTGCTGGTCCTCGGAGATCCGATGCTGGACCCCGGCAGATTTGGTGCTGGTCCTCGGAAGAACCGTGCTGGTCCTCGGAGAAACCTGTGCTGGTCCTCGGAAGTTCCGGTGCTGGTACTCGTAAGGTTTGCCGGTGGTTCTCATAAGGTCTGTTGGTGATCCTCTGAAGGTCGCCGGTGAGTGGGAGGAGTCGGACGGCACTGGGACAGTCTGCTCCGCTGTGCAGCGACGGGCGGACGGCTGTTGTCTCTGTCCGTCAGCGCCGTCACTGCCGCTGCTGTGATGTGATGCCGCCTCTCCGGCCCCGCGGGACCCGAGTGACGGCAAGAGAACGCGCAGGGTGCACTGAGCAGACTGGGTGATGTCGACGCTGCGATGTGCAAACGACATGTACACAGTCCGACTCGTTGGCACTTCTGTATCGGGCCTTCGCGTCATGTGAGCTGCATGCCAATCATCCTGTTTGCTGTATTGACCGGAAACGGGCGCATGCGTACAAAATCATGCTGAGTGCCTACTAATGGTGGCGTGATGAGAATGAAGAGTCCATTCCACGGTCTACAACCCTGCCAGCGGCAAGGGCCGGGTAGTAATGGAACGTGTTAAGGTTTAGATATGGACAGGCGGGAATCAGGCTCCTCGCGGGGATGATGAAATAAACCATAATCCTCTTACTGCCAGCACAAGGTTGAACTGTGAGCTCATCGTGATTACCCGTTGGCGGTTCCATCTCAAGTCCCTGCTCTGATATAAATCCCGCCGGTTTTTTTCGTGTATGCAATGTATGTAGCTGTGCAGTGTGCATACCCACCAAACTGCCCCTCGTGGGCGACTGGTGCTGCGTATCAGCCTACAGTATCACGGGCTGCCAGGTAAGCCAGGCGGAGCCGCCGGCCTGCATACTTCGGACCATATGGGCAAAACATGACGCTCCTGCGGTGGCTGACTCACTCGCGGTACCGATGTCAGGCGATACTGAAGACGTTGGCAGCACCAGGGACGGAGGCCGAACGCCCGGTACCGATGTCAGGCGATACTGAAGACGTTGGCAGCACCAGGGACGGAGGCCGAACGCCCGGTACCGATGTCAGGCGATACTGAAGACGTTGGCAGCACCAGGGACGGAGGCCGAACGCCCGGTACCGATGTCAGGCGATACTGAAGACGTTGGCAGCACCAGGGACGGAGGCCGAACGCCCGGTACCGATGTCAGGCGATACTGAAGACATTGGCAGCACCAGCGACGGAGGCCGAACGCCCGGTACCGATGTCAGGCGATACTGAAGACGTTGGCAGCACCAGGGACGGAGGCCGAACGCCCGGTACCGATGTCAGGCGATACTGAAGACGTTGGCAGCACCAGGGACGGAGGCCGAACGCCCAGTACCGATGTCAGGCGATACTGAAGACGTTGGCAGCACCAGGGACGGAGGCCGAACGCCCGGTACCGATGTCAGGCGATACTGAAGATGTTGGCAGCACCAGGGACGGAGGCCGAACGCCTAGTACCAATGTCAGGCGATACTGAAGACGTTGGCAGCACCAGGGACGGAGGCCGAACGCCCGGTACCGATGTCAGGCGATACTGAAGACGTTGGCAGCACCAGGGACGGAGGCCGAACGCCCAGTACCGATGTCAGGCGATACTGAAGACGTTGGCAGCACCAGGGACGGAGGCCGAACGCCCGGTACCGATGTCAGGCGATACTGAAGATGTTGGCAGCACCAGGGACGGAGGCCGAACGCCCAGTACCGATGTCAGGCGATACTGAAGATGTTGGCAGCACCAGGGACGGAGGCCGAACGCCTAGTACCAATGTCAGGTGATACCGAAGACTAGCAGCCCCAGGGGTGGAGGCGGGACACCTAGTGCCGACGTCAGGCGATACTGGAGAGTCTGACAGCATCAGGGACGAAAGACAGACACGAGTGCCGACGAAGTATGGTGGTTAATCCAAACGCCATTTTCGTTGAATCATCTGCGTCACAGTGGTTTCTAGTTTCCACTCTGTAGACGGCTATTAGCTATACAAATTGTGTATTCCTCTCTGACCACCTGATCCGTTTGTGATGTCTATTCATATCACTGAGGAGTTCAGGAGGTAATCGGAGTTCCGATCATATTCTGCCAAGTTAGTAAATGTTGTTTGTTTGTTTGTTCATTTGTTTGTACCGAAGCACAATGTCGCAAAGGAGAGGTGGATGGTAATACGTTGCCCAAAAAATGGCATTGGGTGGTAACACGTGGCCAGAAAGAGACTTATCTGATGTGTGATCGAATTTGAGTATTAGTTGAATATTTATTAGTCAGTTCGGCCGTTTTTTTTCTCGGAGAGGGGCGATTCTATTGGGATGCCGACTTTAGTTATAATGGAGAGTAGATGGAGATGGAGGTGGAGAACTGAGTACAGCACTTGTCACAGAACATCTTTTCAGCATTTCTTCCTCTCCATGCGACAGAGACAAATTCCTCGCATTCTGCGACATGATTGAATTCAAAATATCTAATTAATTCAGCACTGTAGCTCATTCGCTCTTCAAGCTAAGGAACCAACAACTGGCTTCCCCCCCCCCCCCCACAAAAAGAAAAAAATTGCATGTTTCAATAAAAGGCGAAATTCGTTGATAAAAAGTGAATACCAATATTATCACCTTATTTCTTTCCATTGGTGCATGTGTAAGCACACGTACTCAGCGGTGCATGAGAAACATGTGTGCATGTCACCTGGACTGAGCCTCGGAGGTATTCTTGGGAGTAATGTAGTTCCCGAAAGTAGGGAAGAACAGTACAATAGTTGCGACCTTTATGACCACTACATCCTTCCCGGCTGATGGGGAGAGTTACGTATGCTGGATGAGCCATATTTATGACCTCTACGTCCGTCCCGGCTGATGGGGAGAGTTACGTATGCTGGACGAGCCATATTTATGACCTCTACGTCCTTCCCGGATGATGGGGAGAGTCACGTATGCTGGACGAGCCGAGGTGCATTGCTGTGTATTGGCGACGTGCTTCCACTTGGAGAGGATCTCCCATAGCTGTTTTTATGAACTTTTTACGTACACTAGTGTGGAAGTCGATGTCTCCAACTAGTGGTAGCGATTGCGGTGGTGGCAACTTTCACTTTCGTCAAATGCCAAACGTATACAACGGCGTCGGTCCCAGACAAAACTGGGTTGCATGACCACTGCAGTTGATGCGCCCCTGAACCTCCCAGACAAAACTGGAGTTCTATTTTTAAATGGTTGATTTGGAGATAATATTTGTGGTGATCAATTTTGAACGTATAATTGTGTCGTGTTTCAATTTTTAAAAAATCCTTCTGTGCTTCCACGCCTTGGGGTACCTCCTTAATTTTGTTTTCATTTTTAGTACTGCAATTATGAATAACGAGTGCACTAAAACAACGAGAAGTGTCATATGTGAGTTCATCTTTCTTCCACAGCAGCGCACTGTGCTATTGCTGGGGTAGAAGCACAGGTTGTTTGTTGTTTGTTCACAACCCACAAACATAACAACCCACAGGGTTGAGTAGTTTTATCAAGTAGCAATCAGTGCTCACCATTCCATTGCCAAACAGTGCCTTCTAGCACAAAGAAGGAGATGGCAATGCTCCAGAGAAGATATTGTTATGGATGAAATACTCCTGGACGACGCTATTCTCCGGGCCGTGGTGCGATGTTTCTGTTGCCCTCTGTGCCGGTGGGCGGGCCGGGGTGCCGCAGCGGTGAGCAATTTTTGTCGTCGGTCTGGAATGTGGCCATTTCGGCGGAGACTGGGTATCTGGCGTGCGAGGCGGCCGACGACCAGTTGTCGGCCCCCGCAGCCGACGACAGCGGCGAGCGACGATGGACGTGGCTGGCGGGGAGCGGGCCGACCTCGCTGGCGGAGCCGACAGCTGGTGCCGACACCGAGGTCGGGGCTGGTCTCGGCTGGTGGTGGAGCCGGAGCGACTCGCCGGCGGGCCGGTGCAGCGCGTCGCCGCAGCCGTGCAGGGGCGGGCGCGCCGATCCGGTCGCGATAGGGTCACGTGGTGAGAGACGAGCGAACGACGGACTGCCGTCGGTGGCTGCCAGATCGCGATGGCGCCCGTGTGGCCGGTGGTCGGCCGGCGGCGTGACGACCCTGTTTACCGCCGGCGGCAGTGCCCCTGGCGTCCGTCACACGACAGCTGTGACCCACCCGACCACGGCCGTCGGCACCTGTGCGCCGCCCCACCGTCGAGCCGCACAGGTGCCGCCGCCGTCACGGGCACGTCGGCGCCAGGCGCGACGGCGATGCATGTGAGATGTGCGCACTGATAAAGGTACGTCGGCACCTGGTTCGACTAGTTGTGCCAGGCGCACGGTTGGGCGGTACGTCGGCGGTATCAATCGGTGCCGGATACTCAGTATCGGTATCGGTCACAGCATACCGGGTGTGCTGTTGTGTATGCATGTGTTGTCCGAGAGCGTGACGGTTACTTCGGGTCTGCCTTGAGGTCGCGGGGATCGCACAGGTGTTCCGATGCTGCGCGTGCCTGCCGCCGTCACCACTGGTGCCACTGGTGGCTTCACCGAGTCCCATTATCCAATTGAGTGCGATCTGCCGGGTCTGCGTGCTCTCGGATGGGACACTGACGTCGACCATCCACCCGACTGACACAGCGCCAGCCGGCCCGTCGCACGGACGTGCAGAGCCGGCAGTCACCGGCGGGCTGCTCGATACGCCCACGCGTCCTCCTGCTGGTCGGACGCCAGCCGTGGCAGGCTCCGTCGATGGTCGGCGAACGCGGCCTCCGCCGAAAGCCGCATCGTCGCGGCGTGTGGGCCTCGGAGAGCCGGCGTTGTGATGGACGGCGGGCCTGTCGGCAGAGCGGCGGCGCCACCTGCGCCAGCTTATGTGCCGCCCAACGTGGCGCGCCGCCGCTCAATTGAGACGGCGACGACGCTGGCCATTGTGGCTGCTCCGGCGGCCGTCAGTGTGTGGCGTGCCGTGGTCCGGTGTGGTGCTGGTGCGGCGGCCGGGCAAACTCAGGCCGCCGCTGGTGGTATGTGCCCCACCTAGTGTGCTCGGTGGCGCTGTTGTGTGACTGAGTAGAGGCGGTGTCCTGAAGGGCGGGCCCCGGTCCCAGCTCGGAGTCGCCATGGGCGTGGTCACGGTGGAGCACAACTTGAAGCTGAAGGAGCGGCGCTTCGTGACGCCGCATCAGTTGATCCTCTATGAGCCTGTCAGTACGGAGAGTAAAGCCAGGAAGGTAAGCCGGCAGTCGCGAGGCGCTGGAGGCGATGCATCCAGTACGTTTGGTTTCCGACACACCAGTGCACGTGACCCGTGATAGCGGACTGCTGCCAACTAACGACATGTCTAAAGCCCACCTCACTTGGGTGGCGATAGGTACTTATGAGCAGTGGCTGGTGCGCTCTAAAGTCCTCACTTAGGGTGGCGGTAGGTACTGTATGAGCATTGGTTGGTGTGCCCACCTCACTTGGATGACACACCCTAAAACCCCAATAATCACCATAATCACCCACATCACTTGAGGTAGCGGTAGGTACCGTATGGGCAGTGGCTAGTGCGCTCTAAAGTCCTCATTTAGGGTAGTGGTATGTACTGTATGGTCAGTGGCTGGTGCGCTCTAAAGTCCTCATTTAGGGTAGTGGTATGTACTGTATGGTCAGTGGCTGGTGCGCTCTAGAGCCGACCTCTTTAACAAATGCAGAGTTGGTTGGACTGAAAAGGTGAAGCGCTCAATAAGCATTCCTTTGGAACTTTCGATCCTGTGAGGTATGAATATATAAATAAATTAAGAATCATGTTTAAGATGCGCATGTCGCAGCGTAGCCTAAGTTTCTTGCGTGCCTTTAAAGCTCCATCAAGAAGATGTGAAGGTGCTATTAGAGGTAGTCACACTCAGAAGCTTAAATACCTCTAGCTAGGAGGATAAATGTGCGCCCTGGTACACATTAATATTCGGGACTTCAAGGTTTCCAGTCAGATCAAGTCACCCCTTATCTACAGGGAAGCCCGCTTCGGAGTATCACGGTGTGTGACCCGATCGGCCTGTGCCCTTGACCTGCCGAGTTGCCGACTAGTAAGCGCGCGGAGGAGTTTTCGATTTCGAGCTGCTTCCTCCTGAAACCAGCTATCTCCGGCCGCCTTTGGCTGTCGCTCCATGTTGGCTTTTAAGTCGGCTCTGTAGAAAATGACATAATGTGTCTAGTTTTAACTAATTGACGATGTATTTCTACAGGTGATGTATTCAACCGAATTTGTTATTTAATCCCGTGTCATTTTGTCATTATGATCATCTTGGCGAATAATCATTCTTGTATCTCTAATTGATGGTTGACATGCATGCAGCTGTATGATACGGCTGTCCGAAAGGCCACTTTGTGGATGAGAGCCTACATATAAATACAATAGCAAAATACAATCCTGACCAACGCTTGCCGTATAAAGACCGCAAAAAAAGATTTGCGAGATGTTTTGGGGTATTGGCAATACGAAGTGTGGCGCAAGAAGCTGACCTCACCAATTGACTTTTTCTGCCATCGACAAGTAAAGTATTTGCTATCCATGAGCTGTTTTCGCGTCCATTGAAGCACATTTCCTGTCTGATCCCGGCCACGCCACCGCTTACACAGACAGATTAAAAATAGAGCCGTATGTCCCTGCACTGGATTCATAATTCGAATGGTCGCATGAGCCTCTCTTTGGTGTCGCATGCTATTATTTTTGCTCCTGAGTTAGTTGTCATCAGCACAATTCTGAGCTACATCGAGGTATCCAATGAAACGTTGCGATTGATCCTGACTGACTGGCCCAGCAGACTGATGGCAGTAGTACTAAGTGGCTCTCTCTATCCCACAACATCCCACTCTACGGGACGCATTGCTGCAGCTCGCATCGCTTCACTGTGCGGGAAAACAGGCCACCCTCTGTTGGATTCCAGCATATGCCGACATCAGCGGCAACGAGCTGGCAGACTCGGCTGCAAGGCGTACAGCGTATGCACCCTTGAAGCTGTTGGATATTTCCACCCTTTTATATAGTCCTTTTTCTACCAGGAATAGCAACACAGAGAACTGGACAGGAACGGAACAATTTGAACCAATCACGTTTGGGACTTTGTCTTTGAGCCTTTGTCTTCAATCCGTCTATCATGGGTGAGGTGCCTCTCTGTCACCTTAAAATTGAACAACATGCATAGATACGCACAGACATGTGTTCCGTTGTGACGATTGACCTTGCTGAGAGAAGTGCAACGTCTCGTTGACGGTGCACCATATTTTGGTAGCGTACCCAAGACATGCGAAATGAAGGAAATGTTATGTTGGGCTCGGTGCCCACATCCTAACAATGCTCGAATTACTCGGTGATGACTCACGCTTTGTCAATGGCAGGTCGGTGTTCGGCTTGTTTGGTTAAGTATGGTTTGAAATAGTGCATGCACCTGCATAGTTGAGCATTTCTGATCAGCTGAGAAATACGTGTCACATAAATTTGTTACGGGTACATTGTGATTGAGCGGGGATCAACACGCCTGAAACCCTGATAACTAACACCCTTGGGCTGGATCCGGCCAGCCGAGGGCACATCTGCGGAAGAAATATGGCGTCTGTCAAGCATAGATCAGTTGGCTCTGTCTGGTGGGTTGATGCTATGTAGATCTACAGGCCGGATCTCTGGTGTGCCAAGGATGAGTCCAAGGGCTGGATCACGTGGTCTGCCGAAGACGAGTCCTTTGGCTGGACATGAGGACTGCCGAGGACAGGTCTGGTGGCGACGGCATATCCTGGGGCTGGATCATGGTTGTGCAGGGCTGGGGTTAGAGCCAACGCTGAAGCTCGAGGCTGGGCCTGGTGGCAAGCTATTGCCATGGCTCTCTGCGCCGGAGGACCTGTAATCGTTTAGTTGCTCTGGCAGTGGTCTGTTAGCTGTTGTAGCATGTTCAATGGCAGCCCACATCCGTGCTGAGAGTGATGTTCTGGCAGTGGTCTGGCAGGCGGCACGCTTGGTTCGCCTGTCTTGGCTGTGATTGGCTCTGATACTGTGGTCGACTGCCGCGTTTGATAGCTCTGACGGAAGTGGATCATGTGATGATAATACGCCAGTGATAGTCACATCTGTCTGCTCTGACGGTACTGGGTGGCCGCCACCCTGTCTGCTCTGACTACTGAGTGGCCGCCACCCCTGTCTGCTCTGACGGCACTGGGTGGCCGCCACCTGTCTGCTCTGACGGCACTTGGTGGCCGCCACCTGTCTGCTCTGACGGCACTTGGTGGCCGCCACCTCTGTCTGCGAATGCTCTGACGGCATTCGTGTGCCTGGCTGTGCGAAATGTCGCGACCGTCCGTGCAGGCCCGGACGGGCCGTGCTGAGAGTGCCGGCTGCTGGCGGCCGAGAGCGTGCCTGTGTTACCGAGCGGCACCGACACGCAGTGTACCACATCGACCGCCACCCGGCATGGCCAAGTCTGGGGGCTGTCGTGGACCGGCCGCCCACTGCATGCCGGACCGGCCGCCGGACGGCGGCGGCCACCTCTGACGACCGCACACTGCTGCACGGTTGCTGACGACGCATGACGAGCTGGTCCGCCCATCTTGCCGATCTGGGCGGCCGGTAGTGACGAGCTGTTCCCACCCGCCTGTCTACCGGGTGTTGGTCTGTCCATCTTGTCGATCTGGGCGGGCGGTAGTGACAAGCTGTTCCCACCCGCCTGTCTACCGGGTGTTGGTCTGCCGATCTTGCCGATCTGGCCGACCGGTAGTGACGAGCTGTTCCCACCCGCCTGTCTACCGGGTGTTGGTCTGCCGATCTTGCCGATCTGGGCGGACCGGTAGTGACGAGCTGTTCCCACCCGCCTGTCTACCGGGTGTTGGTCTGCCCATCTTGTCGATCTGGGCGGGTGGTAGTGACGAGCTGTTCCCACCCGCCTGTCTACCGGGTGTTGGTCTGCCGATCTTGTCGATCTGGGCAGCCGGTAGTGACGAGCTGTTCCCACCCGCCTGTCTACCGGGTTTGGTCTGCCGATCTTGTCGATCTGGGCGGGCGGTAGTGACGAGCTGAGCAACATTTCATGGCAAGTTCGATACCGTCAGAGATAATGAGGCGTTCTTGCAGACCCGTACAAGTAGTCCGGGCTGTGAGGCTGACGGTCACGTTATTAAATATCCAGCAAACTTATCAAACGACGGCTGAACTTCGTCGCCATCGGCAGCGAAGCAGGTCTAACCCAGCACCGGCATAGTGTGCCGGTGCTGGGCAGCGTCGGTATGGTATACCGTAGGTGTAGAGAACCGATGAGCTGGCCCAGTTCCGGTGTTGTATGCATGCCGACACTTGGTCTTGTTCTTGGTGAATTTAGGTCATAAAGCCACTGGGATCCTGGTGACTGATGATCCGAAGGTCAAGAGAGTGAGGCTTTCAAATGAATCTCGTCAACCAGTTACACAATATGCGCTTAGTTGGTGTCGCGCGGCGAAAACCCAGGCTGGCACTAGGCACGACGAGAACAGACAACCACCGTGCACGCCGATATGTGGCCGCCCCACGGTGGGACATGTGGCCGCCCCATGGTGGGACATGTGGCCGCCCCACGGTGGGACATGTGGTCGCCCCACGGAGGGACATGTGGCCGCCCCACGGTGGGACATTGGCCGACCCACAGTGGGACTTGTGGCCGCTCCACGGTGGGACATGTGGTCGCCCCACGGTGGGACATTGGCCGACCCACAGTGGGACTTGTGGCCGCTCCACGGTAGGACGCGAATCTGATGACGCACCTCTCCTGTTCCAGCGCTTCATGAACGGCAGCCAGCTACTTCTAACTCAGCAGCAGTACCTGGCCGCCCAGCAGCAGGGTCAGCTGCCCGCAGGTGAGGGTCGGCACCCGTCGTCAGGGACCAGGGGCCTGCTAAAGAAGGTCGTCATGGGTCATCTACTCACAGGTGATGACCAGCAAGGGACAGATGATCACTCCAGCATCTGCTGTGCTAGCAGTTCGCGGAGGTCAGCAGGAGCTGGGTGCCCACTGGGATCATGTTGGTGATGGTCAGCAGGGACCAGGAGCTTTCCAGTAGGAGTCGACAGGGTGTGTCTACCCGCCGGCGAGGGTCACCTGCCCGCAGATATGGATGAGGAGGGGCTAGATGCCCGCTGATGAGAAGGTAGTCTGTCCGGTGGTGAGCGTCAGAAGGATCAGCTGGCCGGAGACGAGGGTCCGGGCGGTCGGCGCCGGGTGGTCAGGATCGGCGGGGGTGAGGTGTCGGCTGGTCAGGATCAGCGGGGGGTGAGGTGTCGGCTGGTCGGGATCAGCGGGGGTGTTGTCAGGATCAGTGGGGGTGAGGTGTCGGCTGCTGGTCAGGATCAGCGGGGTTGGTGTGTCGGCTGGTCGGGATCAGGGGGTGTTGTCAGGATCAATGGGGGTGAGGTGTCGGCTGCTGGTCAGGATCAGCGGGGTTGAGGTGTCGGCTGGTCGGGATCAGCGGGGGTGTTGTCAGAAGTGGAGGTGTCTAGGATCGGCGGGGGTGAGGTGTCGGCTGCTGGTCAGGATCAGCGCGGGTGGGGTGTCGGCTGGTCGGGATCAGCGGGGGTGTTGTCAGGATCAGTGGGGGTGAGGTGTCGGCTGCTGGTCAGGATCAGCGGGGGTGAGGTGTCGGCTGGTCGGGATCAGCGGAGGTAAGGTGCCCGCAGTTGATGGTCAGCAGAGTTAACGCTACACTGGGGAGAGTCGGAAGGTGCTTGCTTCCCACCCCCACCCCCAGTGAGGGTCAGTGATCGAATTCCAGCAATAAGCTTGACCGATTTCGGAACTCTGACGTAGCTCATTCAAAGTTGAGTTGTGCGCACTATATTCGGTGTTGGTACACATTCGATAAACGTGAAGCCAATATCAGCGGATGCGCTTTTGTGGTGTGTGTGTGGCCGCGTGGTCAAGTGACCTGACCCGCCTCCGGACGGGAGCGATGTCGGAGTCGTCAGTTCGGATTCACGCGTCTCCGGGACTATTCTCGGTAGATACACACCATCGGGAAGACTCCTACAAGCATTGCTTTGGTGATAACATGCCTAACGTTAGGTGATGACATCTTGGTGATAACATCCTCAATGTTAGGCCACGTAAAGTGCTAAATTTATAAACAAACAGAAAACGCTACTGTAACAATTGGATTACACGTACATTAAATCTAAAGCACGTCCATTTCCGCCGAAGTTTGGCGGAGAAATTGGCGTAGCTTCGTGCTTGCATACAAACACACCCTTACCATAATTTACGATTGGATTCCTGCACTTCAGGGCATCCAGCTCGATACAGGGCATTGGGATTAAAGTAAAGAGGGAAGTAAATGATCTGACGCTCCCGGTAATCGAAAAGGAAATTAATTATGTTCAATACAAATGGTATCTTTCGGCTCTGAGCTGAGCAGTCAGCAAACGTTTGGAATGGAAATGTACTGTTTTATCGGGCATGATCTGGGTAAAGACGATTGGTTGATGTGTGCTTGCTACTACGAGACAATATCTCCCCGTGATCTTGCTGATGCATATACTTGCATATACCGTCTGAATGTTACACGCATTTTGACAATAATTCCACTGCCCAGGTTGCATGTTTGCCTGCGTGCCAGCAACGCCGAAATGACTCAGCTTCTATTTCACTTCAGGTCCCACGTCGTACGGGTTTTGCACGTTTTCAAGCACTGACACGCGGTTTTAAGCGAGCACGGGTGAAGACTAATATCCGGAGCTAAAATGGTAGCTCTTGGTTTCAGGTTGCTGCATTGGATTTCGTCGTCATTTCTCATTTCCCGTTAGGACTATGTAACGAAGTTAGCTTTGGACCCCCACTTTTCAATGCATTTGGCTGACGCACCCTAAAACCCCAATAGTCATCATCAATCAATGCATTTGGCTCCCATGTATCCTGAGCTCCGAGCTCTGAGCGGATCCCAGGTAAGGTCGGCGCGATGTTTAGACGCGACTGGCCGCCGTGGCGCCGCCCGGCCGTGAGATGCTGTGACTGTCAGCACCTTCCGCCTCGGCTCAGTCGGCCGAGACTGAAATTGACACCTGCATCACCCTGATACCAGGTGATGCACGTGTGGGGCAGGGTGCCCGGTCAGAAGTACTCCTGACCAACCGCAGTCCACCTAGTGCAGATGACCTATGACGATCCACCGCGTCACTGATGTCATAGTCGCTCTCGACCAATCGTGGTCTACCATGTAGAGGAGACTACCTCGCTCTCGCGGCGAGCGAAGGCCCCCCCCCCCGCGGTCAGACAGTCGCCCCGAGACAGTCGACGCGGGCGGACGTACGAGAGAGACAAAGGTGAGAGACAGAGTTGGATGGTCGAAGCCAGTAAAATATAGCTTGTTACAAGGCGTGGGCGCTGGAACGTTTGGTCGCTCAGTTGGACGGTTGTCCGTCGCGGTCAGTCATGATTGCCAAATGATTGGAGGCCCGAACTATTGTTGATTTTGGTATCTCTGTTGGATTGGAGAAATGGTTCAAACTGTTGTTCAAGTGTTCGCCGTATTGGTTCATTAATCAGCCCTGTAAAATACAAGGGCATTCATTTACGGTTGTTGGTTTGAGAAGCTGTCCGATTTGAGAACTCGGAGACTGAGAGAAGCCATTGGATTCGAGAGCCAGTTGTCACATAAGAAAGCCTGGACTATCACTGCCGGGCAAACAGGGGCTTGCCTACAACTGGCTGAATCTGGTGTCGGCTGGCATCGGTGGAACCTGGTGCCAGGTGGTTGGCGCCGCCCACCAGGACCACTCCCTCCTCCGGCGCTCTACGGAGTCCTGTGTTCGGAGAGCGGCCGATTGAAGCGGCGCCGCCCTGACCCGAGACGACGGACGTCCAAGGTCGCTTGGCTTTTGGCCGCCAGGGCACCTTATTTGGCCGGGGCGTGCAGACCTGAAACGATGATTAAGCTTTCCGTCGAGTGGTCCGGGGAAAAGCCGCCTTCTCATCGGCTTCGACTGACGGGAGAGCCTGGGACGCCTCGGGCGGTCTTGGTCGAGCTGAGGCGCTACGCCGTGTCGCCTTACACTGTGGTGTTTCATCCCGGACTGCAATGCCCGATCTCCCCTGGCTCCATCGGACTCGCAGCACCGTTATCGAACCGCAACCAAACCCTAACTGGCTCGTGGAAAAACAGCGCCAGATCGCCCCCCACCGTCAGCCGTTTACTTTTTCTTCTCATTTCGCTTGCCGGCACGCACACACCGACACACACTCGGCAGCGGTGCCAACGATGCGCGTATTAGCAGTGACCAGCCATGTGGTCAGTGTGGCCGACCCGTCAGTCACTGTAGCGTACATCTGGTGGCTGGGTGTCCATCTAGCGGCTGGGTATCTGGGTGTACATCTGGCGGCTGGGTGTCCGGGTGTACATCTGGCGGCTGGGTGTCTGGGTGTACATCTGGCGGCTGGGTATCTGGGTGTACATCTGGCGGCTGGGTGTCAGGGTGTACATATGGCGGCTGGGTGTCTGGGTGTATATCTGGCGGCTGGGTGTACATCTGGCGGCTGAGTGTCTGGGTGTACATCTTGCGGCTGGGTGTATGGGTGTACATCTGGTGTATATGTGTACATCTGACGGCTGGGTGTCTGGGTGTACACCTGGCGGCTGGGTGTATGGGTGTACATCTGGTGTATATGTGTACATCTGACGGCTGGGTGTCTGGGTGTACATCTGGCGGCTGGGTGTCTGGGTGTACACCTTGCGGCTGGGTGTATGGGTGTACATCTGGTGTATATGTGTACATCTGACGGCTGGGTGTCTGGGTGTACATCTGGCGTCTGGGTGTACACCTGGCGGCTGGGTGTATGGGTGTACATCTGGTGTATATGTGTACATCTGACGGCTGGGTGTCTGGGTGTACATCTGGCGGCTGGGTGTATGGGTGGGTGTACATCTGGTGTATATGTGTACATCTGACGGCTGGGTGTACATCTGGTGTATATGTGTACATCTGACGGCTGGGTGTCTGGGTGTACATCTGGCGGCTGGGTGTATGGGTGGGTGTACATCTGGTGTATATGTGTACATCTGACGGCTGGGTGTATGGGTGTACATCTGGTGTATATGTGTACATCTGACCGCTGGGTGTCTGGGTGTACATCTGGCGGCTGGGTGTATGGGTGGGTGTACATCTGGTGTATATGTGTACATCTGACGGCTGGGTGTCTGGGTGTACATCTGACGGCTGGATGTATGGGTGTACATCTGGTGTATATGTGTACATCTGACGGCTGGGTGTCTGGGTGTACATCTGGCGGCTGGATGTATGGGTGTACATCTGGTGTATATGTGTACATCTGACGGCTGGGTGTCTGGGTGTACATCTGAGACGGCTGGGTGTCTGGGTGTACATCTGAGACGGCGTGGCTCATGGGGCGCTGATGATCGACCCGCCGACTCAGACTGGACGGCCGGCCTGCGGCGATTGGCTGAGTTATTGGCCAGCAGAATGGCGGGGTCGGGGCCCACCGCAAGGAAGATGTGCTCAGCCCACCTTTGTTCGCTTCTTGTGGTTCGTATCGTATTGTAGCTCCCTTTGTGAAGCAGAACAGATGAGCCCAGCCATTTTTGTCATGAGGTTTGGCATGCGGATGATGGCTTCAGTCACCATACGTGACAAAATGCTGGCTTACGTAAGCATTCGGGACAAAATGATGGCTTCCGCAAGCATTTGGATCAAAATTATGGCTTCCGTCACCATTCTGGGCAAAATTATGGCTTCCGTCACCATTTGGGGCGAAATGATGGCTTTCGTAGGCATTCGGGACAAAATGATGGCTTTTGTAGTCACTCAGGACAACGGTCATGGGTCGACCACAATAATATCATGGGCTTTAATTAAGCACGAAGTTCAGGACTCTGACCCATTCCTGCGGTGTGCTGCAGAATGACGTCACGAGATGAGATGCTGTGCCAGTTATTGCGCGGTTACCAACTCGGTATCTATACTCACCGCCGGTATTATTATAACTCGCCAGCTGTCGTTATCGGTACACCACCATGATTAATTTATATTCATAACGGAATGTGGTTCAGTGGTACTTGCTCGGTAGTTAGTTCACCGCAGTGCTACAACTAGTATCGCTAAGATCAAACGCGGCTCAGCTTCTGCTCTGATACAGCCGGTACGAATGGTTTGCCGTATCGGTGCCGTGTCATCTTGTTCTCTGCGCCACACCGCTCTGACGACTGAGGCCTGTAACCTGAGGACTGCGGCACCGATCGCCGCCTTGTAAAGGTGACCTGTGACCTGGCGACCGAGGCCTGTGACCTGATGACTGCGGTACCGATCGCCGTCTCGTAAAGGTGTTGCGATGGTGCGCTGTCGTCTAGCACACCTCACGGTGTCCTCTACGCCTGCGCCGGACGTGGTCGGCGTGGTACCCGTCCGGGCGCGTCCCGATGGTGCGCTGTCGTCTAGCACACCTCACGGTGTCCTCTACGCCTGCGCCGGACGTGGTCGGCGTGGTACCCGTCCGGACGCGTCCCGATGGTGCGCTGTCGTCTAGCACACCTCACGGTGTCCTCTACGCCTGTGCCGGACGTGGTCGGCGTGGTACCCGTCCGGGCGCGTCCCGATGGTGCGCTGTCGTCTAGCACACCTCACGGTGTCCTCTACGCCTGTGCCGGACGTGGTCGGCGTGGGACCCGTCCGGGCGCGTCCCGATGGTGCGCTGTCGTCTAGCACACTCACGGTGTCCTCTACGCCTGCGCCGGACGTGGTCGGCGTGGGACCCGTCCGGGCGCGTCCCGATGGTGCGCTGTCGTCTAGCACACCTCACGGTGTCCTCTACGCCTCCGCCGGACGTGGTCGGCTGGGACCCGTCCGGGCGCGTCCCGATGGTGCGCTGTCGTCTAGCACACCTCACGGTGTCCTCTACGCCTGTGCCGGACGTGGTCGGCGTGGTACCCGTCCGGGCGCGTCCCGATGGTGCGCTGTCGTCTAGCACACCTCACGGTGTCCTCTACGCCTGTGCCGGACGTGGTCGGCGTGGTACCCGTCCGGGCGCGTCCCGATGGTGCGCTGTCGTCTAGCACACCTCACGGTGTCCTCTACGCCTCCGCCGGACGTGGTCGGCGTGGAACCCGTCCGGGCGCGTCCCGATGGTGCGCTGTCGTCTAGCACACTCACGGTGTCCTCTACGCCTGTGCCGGACGTGGTCGGCGTGGGACCCGTCCGGGCGCGTCCCGATGGTGCGCTGTCGTCTAGCACACCTCACGGTGTCCTCTACGCCTGCGCCGGACGTGGTCGGCGTGGAACCCGTCCGGGCGCGTCCCGATGGTGCGCTGTCGTCAGCACACCTCACGGTGTCCTCTACGCCTCCGCCGGACGTGGTCGGCGTGGTACCCGTCCGGGCGCGTCCCGATGGTGCGCTGTCGTCTAGCACACCTCACGGTGTCCTCTACGCCTGCGCCGGACGTGGTCGGCGTGGGACCCGTCCGGGCGCGTCCCGATGGTGCGCTGTCGTCTAGCACACCTCACGGTGTCCTCTACGCCTGTGCCGGACGTGGTCGGCGTGGTACCCGTCCGGGCGTGTTGCGATGGTGCGCTGTCGTCTAGCACACCTCACGGTGTCCTCTACGCCTGCGCCGGACGTGGTCGGCGTGGGACCCGTCCGGGCGCGTTCCGTGCCGTACCGCATCAGGCGAGCGGCTCGCGCCATTATCCGCTGCTGAGCTATCTCCGGCAGCAGTTGAGTGACGATTGCATTGCGTTGGCAGTGCAGTGCAGTCTGGCGCGTCGGTCGGCCGGATGGGGTCGCTTGTGTCCAGCCCACCTCCACCTCCACCTCCTGCGATGGTGTACTGCAGAGTCCCAGTCCCGGACCCAGCCTCTGTGTCGGTCCCGATCCCGATCCCAATGCCGGTCCCCGTCCCATTCCCGATCCCAATCCCAATCTCAGTCCACCAGTCCGGGCCCGATTTGAACCTCGGCCCCAGACTCAATGCCGGTGCCGGTCCCACTCCCAGACCCAATCCCAGCGCAATGTCAGGAATATGCCACGGGCCGTTTGTCTGACGCAGCCGCCAATAACTGTAATTGACGGGGCCTTTCTCCCTCGAAACATTGCGTTTGAAAATACGCCCCCAGCAGAAAAGATCGGTGGTTTTCTGTAGTCGGGGTATCTGAACTTCTGATGAGAAGTATGCAGGTGTTTCATTTCTAGAGAAAACCAGCTCAAAGCATTATCGTGGTGAATGCATTTGCAATCTGAATGCAGCTCTGCAAAAAATGACACGTCGTGTCCGTGCTGAATTAAACAAAAAGTACAGCACATGCCCCGTTTTCACAGTCCTGACAGTGATGCCACAAGTCGAGAGTTCGGAATGTATTCGAGCCGAGCAGCCTGGTCGGCTGCGGTTTCGTTAGCTCCGCGCCGTCACATTGGATGACGGGGGCAGACCACTGTTGATGAGTTGTCGCCCTGAGTCGGCTCTGCAACGGCCGGCTCGTGAGTGCCACTGCTGATCTGAGCACGGAGGCGGCGACACTGCGCCACACTGGGAGCGGCGTCATTGGCGTGACTGTGTGGCGGTGACGTCACTGGCGTGACTGTGGTGAAGGTTACGTCACCGGGGTGACTGTGGTGGCGATAACGTCACCGGCGTGACGGTGTGGTGGAGGTGACGTCGCCGGCGTGACTGTGGTGGCGGTGACGTCACCGTGACTGCGGTGGCTGCAGTGGATGTTGTGTCGCGACGGCCGTCGTTGGCAGGATCCAGCCTGCTGCGGCGCTGCGTGGAGCGGTGCTGAGGACGGCGATCCGGCCGGTTCTGACGCCAACAACGGCTGCACGTATGGCGTCGGGTGTCGCCTAATGCCCGCAATATGCCCGAGGTCGCCGGCCACAGGCAAAAAAGCGAGCTCCTTTGCCGCGGCCCGATGACAGAGCAGGTCGCCAAGATAGATGTGATTTATCATTTGACGACACTGGCGACGCGGTAATGGTGCCGGCCGACCGCCACCTCATCATCTCGCCGTTCGTCCGGTGCCACGCAATCCACCGCAGATGGCCGCCGGGCTCGTGCGCCGCCGGCTAGGCTCGTGCAGTCCCACAACCCCCAGTCCGTGGACAGGTGGCCGCCGGCTGGTGCGCCGCCGGCTGGGCTCGTGCAGTCTCCCAACCCCAGTCCGCGGATGGGTGGCCGCCGGGCTCGTGCGCCGCCGGCTAGGCTCGTGCAGTCCCCCAACCCCCAGTCCGCTGACGGGTGACCGCCGGCTGGGCTCGTGCAGTCCCCCCAACCCCCAGTCCGTGGACGGGTGGCCGCCGGCTGGGCTCGTGCAATCCCCCAGCCCCCAGTCCGCGGACGGGTGGCCGCCCTGCCACCAAGGCGGACGGCGTGAGCCGGTCGCTGCTGTTACCGTCGGGAGCACGCTGCTGCAGCCTACCTGAAGCCGCACTTGTCGCTGGGCGGAGGTGTGGGTGGTGTTTGTGAGGGCTGCTGTTGTCTGCCGCAGCTTGTCGTCCGGGCATTAAGTTTTCAGCAGCTGTCTGCGATAGAAACGCAGGCTGGCACGACACGGGCTGCGTGCCGTGCGCGCTTGTTACATTTCTAGCTGAAATGGCTGCATTTTTCAGCCGGTACCGACCGGAATCGATGTGCGGCGGGCTGGTCAGCAGCAGAACCGGGCACGCCGTAATTTGGCAGCACTCCCGGCCTCCACAGGAGCGCGCCGTAATTTGGCAGCACTCCCGGCTTCCACAGGAGCGTGGCAATCTAGGAAAATGTTGGGAACCGGGTGTGTGTGCTCGATATTCGTTAGCATGCCTCCACAGAATAGTGTGTTCCGAGTTCCAGGCGCCTGGTGGGTGTGCCTCTTTCGCGAGGCACCATAACCTTTCGGTGGGGCGGGGATGGTCGAGTGGTTAAGTTTTTGAGCTCTGGATGCAAATATCCGGGTTGAACCCTCGCACCACTCGGGACATTTTACAATCCCGCGGCCCATCGGCCAAGCAGTGTGGGCGGCGCCATGAGGCGTGATCGTGCATAAAGTGCGTCGTGAACCATCCAATAAACAACACAAACAGAACCTTTCGGTGTGCTGTCGCCGCCAGCCAGGTGAATTAGCTGACCGTCGAGCGGCGAGTCGCACGGCAGCGACACCGTGTCCCGCTGATGGATGACTCCACCTAGTCTGCCGGCGTTCTGTCGGCGCCGAGCTCAACCAGCGCGCAACGGCGTCGAAACCGGCGCCTCTCGGAGCGTTTCACTTTCGGCGGCGGCCATTGGAAGGTGGCCGACTGTGTCGACGCTGTACTGACGGCGAAAGTGGTGGCGTCCGGCGCTGTTGGCTCCCTCCACGGTCGGCTTTGTTCGGCAGGCCGACCACGGCTCGGCGCCACGGCTCGGTGCCACGGCTCGGTGCCACGGCTCGGTGCCACGGCTCGGTGCCACGGCTCGGTGCCACGGCTCGGTGCCACGGCTCGGTGCCACGGCTCGGCGCCACGGCTCGGTGCCACGGCTCGGCGCCACGGCTCGGCGCCACGGCTCGGTGCCACGGCTCGGCGCCACGGCTCGGCGCCACGGCTCGGCGCCACGGCTCGGCGCCACGGCTCGGTGCCACGGCTCGGCGCCACGGCTCGGCGCCACGGCTCGGAGCGGTATCTCGACAGCGTTTTCCCCGCGGCTGCCGGCTCTGGTACGCGGTGGCTGGACTCGCTCCCAATGGGACACGAGGCGCGTTGGATGTCCGTCGATTGCGCCGGGCAGATCCAGCTCCCGCTGTCTGTGTTGGTTTCTGTTGCCGGGTGGTTAAGTGGTTCAGTGAGTGCCTGCAGCCTGAAATCATCGATGGTCCCGTAGTCGAGCGCTGCAAAACCCCAATAGTCAATCAGTCGCTGGTGGGTGGCACGTGGATCGACGGCCGACCAACGTGCGGCGTGTCAGTTGCCGGTTCCGCGAGGCTCTAGCAGTCCCATGTGTGTTGTCTCGGAGGTGGGAATCCAACGGCTCCGTCCCCGTGGCGCTCGGACGGTTATTGCGCCGGACAATATTTGGAGCATTGGAGACTGGAGACAAATGGGCGTTCTGGGCGTTTCTGATGTCCAATGGGAGTAGGCGGCTCTCATAGGTTAGTTATTGAGCCGCCTAGCTGGTCGATTGATGGAAGGTGAGGCCAGTTTGGTCACGTGATCACACGGTCACACGGGACGGTACACGCCCTGTGGCCGCGTACAAGAGAGCGCTACTGCATATCACTTTCCAACCTTTCCAACCTTACCACTTTCCAACCAGTTCATTGAGCCACGTAGGTGTTCCAGTCGGTGCAAGTATATCTGTTTCGAGAGTGTGCGATGTCCTCTGTTCTTGTCAGGCCTCGGGGATGTTCTTCAACTGTGCCCTGTCTAGGAAGTTGTAGGTGCGGCCGATTGCCCGCAGCAGTCACGACTTGCCACCCACCCACTGCACTGGTGTGTTTGGCATTTGACTTTCGGATGGGATCGCAGGTACATAATCCGCCGCGTCACGACTTGCCACCTACCCACTGGCGTGCTTGGCATTCGGCTCTCGGATAGGATCACGGCTGTAGAGTGCTCGGTTCCGCAAGAGTTCATAACAAGAGTAATTAAGCATCGTCTTGAAAAGTGGAGTTCGTGTTCTAGTATGAATAGGCGAGACGAAGTGACGCCATGCCGCTTGAGAATAGGGCATACATATGCCACTCATTCTTCCTTGCTATGTGGTAATGACATACCATGCTGCCCGAGATGTCACGCCCGCCTATTTGTGCGTCATGTCCTGCTCTTCTGTCCCGGCTATGACGAGGAGGGTAGACGTCACTTTCGATGTATGCAACCTCTGTCACTCAGTGCAGTTTTAGGCGACGACTCTAGCATTGCCCAATCGTGGTTAATTTGTTTAACCTCGCTGAAGTATCCTTTTCTGTAATATATGTACCAGGCCGAACAGGTGGAACGATGTCATAATGTAATCTACACACTATTCGTCACTATGATTATGCTATCCTGTAGGTTTTGCAAGTATATGCGGTGTATGGACGTGCAAATATATAATATTGTTGTCGGCGCCGCGTGACCAGTGAAGTCCCTGCGCCCGTACCACCCGATCGCTGACCGGTGTATGTCTTGTCACAGGACTGACTGGGCCAGGGTTCGGTCTTCCGTACCTGCCGAACGGACAGGAGCAATACTTTATCGCAGGTGAGCCGGAAGCCCAGACGTACAGCCGCTTGGTTTTTACTGAGGGTCGGTGACACCGCCTTTTTGTATGCCCCCGACCCCTTTTTGCGCCTGGTCACCGGTTTCGGATGTTTGTCGACCCTGTGACCTTGGCGCTGACCCCACAAGATCCGGTGACCTCTGAGCAGTGGTAGCTGAGAGCCGGGTACGTGCTGACCGAAAAAATGCAATGGTGCCCGCCTGAGTGTAGTATATGTTTAATCGAATAAGCAAGCTTCAGCAATGGAAGTGTGCAGTTCACAGCCCCTGCAGGAGTCGCAAGACATCTTCCTGGTAAGTGTTGTGGGGAAGTTGTGCTACTGGAAAATGAACTTCCTAATTGATTTAGCATGTGCTTTCGGGCTAATTCTAGTCTTACACACAACCTTTCCTTTCCATGAAAATATCGGATAAGCTTCTGAAATCGCATTCTTTCAGCCACAGTGCAATGCGGTGGCCGTTTTGTGTCACTACAGAATGTGTTCCATAGTGAATGTGTACGTGCAGACGTGCGATGCCGCACCATTAGTATGTGACGGCGAACACTTGCTGACAGCATGCATTCTTTATTCGTAGAGCGGCTTCCGAACTGGTGCATTTCTCTGGAGCATTTGGTCCGTGTTTTGGCGAGCGAGCGCGGACGCTCCCAGTAGGATCACCTAGCCGGAAAAGACAATTTGCTGAAGGGCCCGAGGTGTACACTTTTCCCGTAGGGCCTGGATAGTCATATCAAAATGATGCTCCTGTGAGTAGCAGCTCTCATTGTATGTGGCCTCGCTTCTGTTATCCAAGTAGGTTGTGCATGATTCTTTGCTCTGTTCCTAGATGTAACATGTATCCAAGGAATCCATTTTTAAATTGTTCCGCCCGTCATGATAGCGCAATTATGTCCCAACAATAGATACCTCATGAGTGGCGACCAAAGACCACTGCCAAAGGTGCCACGCCGCACTGTCAGTTCAACACTTGGCTGCGTGTCCCCGACTTGCCCATGAGCGAAGGCGTCACTTTGGACGCACTTCAGTATCGTTACGGGAACTACTGGGTGACGAGTCACCGTTCGTCCAATCAGGACAGCTATTCCGCTTCCTCACAAAAATAAAATTTGCTGTAATATATGCGCCTCACTAATATCACGTTTGGTAGGTGTTGAAATCGTTATGGTTCTACCGTGCATCTTGACCGTAAGGGGTTCGATGATGTATTGTACAATAGGCCGTCTCGACTAGTTTTTGCTTGTATAACTATTTTTGACTAACTAAGTTATGGGCACTGCATGACCACTGCAGTCGATGCGCCCCTAAACCCCAAGAAACAAACAAACAAACAATATGTCCGAACGATGAGTGATTCGTCTCATGTTTGCCTTGTATATATTCGGTGTAGCATGAAATATATATTGCCTGTGAGGCATTCTCCTTGTCAAAGTTAAAACATTATCTCGAAAACCCAAATTCGGAAATCCAAGCCTAGTGTTCCGTCACGTGCCACGCAAACGTCACGTCCAGTCCACTGACGCGACCAGTGACTGACGTGACCTGTCTGTACCCCCTCCTGCACCGGCCGTGTTCCCGGGGTTGTGCCATTTGACCCGTAACTGACGTGACCCGTATGTGCCCCCAGGGCCGGCCGTGTTCCCGGGACCGTACTATGGTCTGCCGTACGTGTACCCGGCCAGCATGCTGCAGCCGGGCCAGCAGACAGCGGCGGCAGCAGCAGCAGCAGCGGCAGCAGCGGCAGCAGCGGCGGCGGCGGCGGCGGCGGCTGGCGGTCGGCCCGGCCGGCCCGTCACCCCGGGCGGCTCCCAGTCGGTGGAGGCGCCGGCCGCCGCCGCGCCGCCGTCGGGCGCGCCCGGCGCCATGCCCTACATGATCCCGGCGGCGGCCATCTACGACCAGAACGGCCTGGTGATGAGCGGCTTGCGGGGTGTCGGTAACGGCGGTGCCGTCCGGCTGGTGTCGCCGGCGCCGGTCATCATCAACTCGGGCGGCGGGCCGGCACTGAACAACAACCTGCGCATGCTCGGCAGCCAGGGCCCACAGATCGCCACGCCGCCGTCCATGTTCAGCGGCACGGCCAGCTTCTCCGTGTCGTCGGCGGCAACCACGGGCGCCGGTTAGTGTCGCACCACCATCAGTGCTGGCCACTTGGTACGTCTCCAATACTCGTGAACCCAGGAAGGCGCACTCTCCCAAATGGTGGCCGGAAAACGGACTTGGTTTGTTTGTTTATCGTGTAGGGTTCGGAAAAACGACTTCAAACTTAAGTACTGCACTCAAATATACTTGGACAATATTCCTACATCGCTAATATCAGAATGAGCATCGCAAGAGGCACCGCTCTTAAACCCAAAGAACTAATATTTCACACGTAATTGAATCCGGGACAAAGAAAATATAAGGCAAAGCATGGCTGCCTTTTATGCTGGTATTATAACACTGGTAAACTAGTATAATACTAGTAAAGTAGATTGCTTCCAGACTTTTTAAATTACAAAAATCATGTTCTAACTGGGTATTCAAAATGTTTTGTTCTCCAACCTACCCCGGTTGATCAAACGTAAGTTCCTACTCCGGTAGGGGGAGTATCCAAGTGTCACCGGTGAGGGTCAGAATGGTTGGGGTGCCCGAGTGTCACTACTGTGTGGTTGGGTGGCTGAGAGTGCCTGGATGTCACCGGTGAGTGGCTGGGTGACGAGTGCTCGGGTATCACCGGTGAGTGTCGCGGTGACGGAGGGGTGGGCGCCCGAGTGTCGGTGAGGGGTGAAGTTGGCGTCCGGCAGGCCCGGCGGCCTCTGTCATGTCACCCGCCGAGGTCAGTATCCTGGCGAACGGACAGCGGCACGGCGCCACACCAGGCGTCTGTCGCCACGAAAGCTCACCAACTGGAGAAACTGGCCTCAAGTGCCACCGAACCCAGCTATATTGAATTCCAGCCGGCTGGGCCCCGTGGCCAGCCAGTCGGCGGGTCGGTCGGACGTTCCCAGCTATATTGAATTCCAGCCGGCTGGGCCCGGTGGCCAACCAGTCGGCGGGTCGGTCGGACGTTTCCACTATGAACGCACGTCGTGTAAGCGAACTGGCGCCGAGTGCCTCACCTGGTGTACATCGAAGAGTGATATCGTTAGTTAGTCGGTTATTTGGGCTTTAGGGCGCTTCGACCAGACTTGATCATTCGCGCCCGGAAGGGTGATTTCGTGTGAAGTGCTACTCGACGTTTGAACCAGGTTTATTGGTACTGACGAGAGTGAACCAATGACGTACTGTCACCGCTACCGCTTTGGTGCGCAGCCGGTCGACTCGTCTGCGCTGTGTCAGTGGTGGCGTGACGCGCCGAGCGTGCTCAGTAGACCAGAGTGGCGCTCACATTGCTTGCGTGACTCCATTTGAAACCGTTACCTGGCTTCAGGTGGCATTGATAGATGTTTTGGGGCTAATGCGGCGCGACTTCGCCATCGTATCGGAACTTGACCATGACAAGACACGGCATGGCAAGACCATGGCACGGTCTTCATCACCATGTCAGAGGCGCGACACGGCCTGACCTTGGCCAGTCACGTGACCGTGACCCGTGTGACCGTGGTGGGCCGGTGTAAACGTGACCGCGCTGGGACTGGGCTCTGGTGTGGATATGTGGCCGTGAGCGTGACCGTGGCGTGTGATGTGGCCGTGACCGATATGTGTGGCTGTGACAAGTTGATATGTGGCGTTGACTGTGACATTGACGTGTGATGTGATCGCGACCGGGCGCTGTTTCAGACACGCTGACCAACGGATCGTGTTCGGCGTTCGGTCAGATGGGCCTGCAGCCGTCCAGCTACGGCGGCTCGTCGCTGGCTGGCCTCGGCGGCACGGCGCTCAACTCTAGCGGCTCGTCGCGGCGTGACTCGTTCGACCGCGGCTCGACCGGCTTCTCGCCCACGGTCGACTACAAACAGCCGCGCTGGCCCACCACCTACGGCGCGCTCGGCTCGGCCTCGTCCTCGGCGCTGGGTCTGGCGTCCAACAGTCTCACCCCGCCGCCGCCCAGCCTGAACTCGTCGCTGCCGCTGGGCCAGCTGGTGGGCGGGCTGGGCGGCGGGCTGATGTCGGCGGCGCCGGGCGCCGAGGGCCGGCACCGGGCCGGCGTGTCGGGCTCGCTCTTCCCTCCGGCCAACTCGCTGTTCCCGGTGCGGCGCGGCAGCAGTTTGGACCGCGCCGCCGGCCGCAGCAAGCTGCTCGAGGACTTCCGCAACAACCGCTATCCAAACCTGCAGCTGCGCGACCTCGTCAATCACTTCAAGGAGTTCTCGCAGGACCAGCACGGCTCGCGCTTCATTCAACAGAAGCTGGAGCGCGCCACGCTGCCCGAGAAGCAGCTGGTGTTCTCGGAGATACTCAGCGCCAGCTACGGTCTAATGACGGACGTGTTCGGCAACTATGTCATCCAGAAGTTCTTCGAGTTCGGCACGGCGGAGCAAAAGACGACTCTTGTGCAGCGCATCACAGGTCACGTGTTGTCGCTGGCCACGCAAATGTACGGCTGTCGTGTCATCCAGAAGGCGCTCGAGTCGGTCACCGCCGACGAACAAAAGGAACTGGTGCGCGAGCTCGACGGCCACGTGCTGAAGTGCGTCAAGGACCAGAACGGCAACCACGTGGTGCAGAAGTGTATCGAGTGTATTGAGCCGGCTGCGCTGCAGTTCGTGGTGGACGCGTTCCGTGGCCAGGTGTTGGCTCTGTCGACGCATCCGTATGGCTGCCGCGTGATCCAGCGCATGTTGGAGCACTGCCAGCCGGCTCAGACGCGGCCGCTGCTCGATGAGCTACACCAGCACACGGACCAGCTGCTGCAGGATCAGTACGGCAACTACGTCGTGCAGCACGTGGTGGAGCACGGTCCGCCAGAAGACCGCTCCAGCATCATCGCCGGCGTGCGCGGCAAAATTGTGCTGCTGTCGCAACACAAATTTGCCAGCAACGTCATCGAAAAGTGTGTCATGTTTGGTGGCAGGCAGGAGCGCGCGCTGCTCATCGACGAGGTCTGCAGCTTCAATGATAGGTGAGTCACTGAGACGGATTGAGTGTGTTCTCAGCCGCTCCGCCCTGCCCGCAGAATGACAGGTTGGATGTGCTCGCCGGATGGACGGTAAGTTACTCTCGGGGTGTCCGGCCCATCAGCAGAATGGGGAGATGAGATGAACGACCTACACATTCAAGTAGGAGATCCAGGAAGGTCCAAAGTTTACCAGAGAAGACAAACCTGTAGTGGCAAAAGCAGCGAAGACTCGAAGGCAGCAGGACCGCCCCAGAGGTGGATAATGTACCACTCCACAGCATCGCCACACGGTTTGACGCCATAGCCCTCCTAGACACAAAAGCCACCATAGATCACATTAGACGGGAGGCACAATCCACACACAACATCTTAGTTCTGTCATTTAGCTCACTGCAGCTGCCACCACACGTACACATACACGACAGGGCATACGAGGAGCATCTACATTGCCTTTACCACTACTGTGCCGCCGCTGTCCTCGTTATGGTCATGGCGAACGCGCGTGCGCGCCGCCAGAACCACGATGCAGCCAGTGTGCCGGTCACCACATGGCATCCGACTGCACATCATCCGAAATGAGATATGCATCCTGTGATGATCCGCACCCCACCACCGATTCCGACTGCCCCAAGTAGGCATAGGAGAGGGAAGTGTGTCGGTATGCGACAGCTCACAGCGTGCCACACACAGCAGCACAACACTTACAAACCACCACCTTCACCACTGACATCTCCACCTCCACAGCCGCATCTTCCCACATCGCACCTACCACCGGGCGCAGCTACGCAGTGGCGCTCTCCTCAGCACCTAAAACCACATCCTCTCCAGCACCAGCTCCCACCCGCCCTACCATCCCACCAGCAGCCGGCACACCTCCCTCCTCAACGCTCCACCGATCCTCTACTCCACCATCACTCCGACCCCCTACTCCATCGCTCCACCGAGCCTCGGCTCCACTGGGCCGGATTTGGCCGACCACGGTCCGGCCTGGCCACTGGTGTGGACGCCACCTTCACCACGCAGTGACGCGCGTGGCCGCCGGCCGTGCGGCTCGCCAACGGTCTTGCCCGGACGCTGGCTGTCCCGGCGACTTTTAATATCCTCCTCGGCCAGATGAGATGGGATTAGGGCGGCAGCGTCGCCCTGCGATAGGTTTGGCGGAATTGGCGCGGCGCTTGTGGTGCAGGAGAAGTTTATGCCGTGAGGTATGGTTTCAATTCCAGGTATCAGCCCAGTCCGGATGGCGCCATTGCTATCCCTGATGCTTGGCGGAACCTCTGTTCCGGTGATTGGGTTGGCCTCATGCTGCTGGGTTAAAGTCGAGCCAGCAGAGCTGTAACTTTGCCATAGGATCTTCGGGCCGCGCGGTGTTCACTCTGCGGACGCCACTCGCCGGCCGGAGGCGAAGTCTTGTTGCTGCGTTCTCTCCCTCTGCTTTCCATCCAGTCCCCTCACACTCGGTGATCTCTCCCCTCTACCACGCAAAAACGTAGACTCGTTCGCTTTTGCTCCAGCTTTGTTTCGTCATGATTAGTGCCGTTCTCCACTGTTTCGCTCATAAGTCCTTGGGCTATATATAAGCTGGGAAGCCCCCCCCCCCCAATTATGGTGTGGTTTTACCTGGCTTTCCCAGGCTGTGTTCGTGACGTTATTAACTCAATTGTCTGCACACTAGCGTTGCTGCTTTTTCTTTTTCGTTTGGATGAAGTCAACGTGCCCTTTGTTCTCTCCACTAACGACTATGAAGTTGCAAACATTGCCCAACTATGCACACACTGATTATATTATGTCGGCATATAACAGTATATATATATAAAAATATAAAAATATATATATATATATATATATATATATATATATATATATATATATATATATATATATATATATAGGGGACGAGTGGTCTAGGGGTAAGATGCTCGTCTCACAATCGAAAGGTTGTGGGTTCGAGTCTCACCTGTCGCTACTCTTCGCCGCGACCAATCGCGTGAGAGATTGGCGACGCTACATGACTCAACGGTCGACGTGTCGTAAAACCAATAACCAACCATATATATATAATGTATACTATTGTTTGCCTCCCATGTGCCTAGCGCTGCGTAGCCCGTCTTTCGTCTTATATGTGTCGTACGCCAACTAATCCTAGGAAAATTTATGTTTCCATCCATTCTTCTTCCATATTATTTGTGCACTTGTAGGTCGGATGTCAGTTTTGGGTGGGTGTAGGTGCTGTCCAGGGTTGGAAGCACAACCTTGCCCTGGATGTTTGTCGTCCAGGAAATTATCAACTCTGAGAAATCATCCCTTCCTTTTTTGTCAAGACATGAATGAACTTATTTGTAAATTGCCATTCGATATGGGTCAAAATGAACCAAATGAAGCCCATTGGCATTCAATAAGCATGTCCAAAACTCACAGTCACTTAAGAACGGAGTTCCCTGATTTGAGTAACAGAGGAAAAATAATCCTCTCTGGCTTATAATTCCCCAAGATCCAAATGCAGGATTCCAAAACATAAATACAACCCTACCGTTGGTGCATTCCACGGCAGATCGACCAGGATCCGGCATCTTCATGTCTCAGATTTTGAGCAAAATTGGTGCATGGGGTTATCTTATGCCCTGAATCCACCTGTGCAAATTTTACTTCGATCAGGTCAACGGTTCAGGAGTTAAATCCTCTGGCATTTCTGGAAGGTCACCCTGCAAGGTTATGTTCGATGGCAATAACTAAGTGAATTATCAGTCAAAATATAAATATCCAGACATTTTTGAACTCGCAAAGATTCAAGAGATCTAATTCTAACAATATTTTTAATATGTGATGAATAATAAAATAGTTACCCCATGACCTCAGGTCACGTGACCTCCGGTGACCTCGATGCCCGTGCAATTGTTTTTTTTAAATCGACAGAATGGAAGGACCATGTTTTGGCTTGATATATAGCAAATAAATAATGGGCGTTTTCCATAAATCCTTATTTGGAGAGCGCAAACTTTACCATATTTGAAGTCTTTCGAAGATTTAGCTACTAACTCGGCCGTATCTCCGTCCAAAATCGAGATGCGGTTTGATAGCAACGTGTTCTCTGGCATTGTGCGGATTTATGTCTTCTAATGTACTTATTTACCTCCAATATCCAGTTATCTGTATAAGATAAAAGGCGCCTACTGACGTCAGAAGTGGCCATAGGCCTCAACTGAACTGTGGTCGGCACCAATAGCCTGTGCTTTGTTATATCCAGTTATTTCGCGGAGTAAATGCGTCTCAATTTAGTTCGCCGAGAACACTTCCTAACATCTGTTGATGCTTGTATTCTCACAGAAATCACGATCCGTAGGGATTCATGAGGGCAGTGCATACACCATGGTTACACAACCATTGTATGTTTAGAACAAACGTGTATCCAACTGAGAAATAAGGAGGTACATCACGTCACAACCATGCCCCGTCAGAAGTGCATCGAAGTACCGTTTGCATATTTGAGAGCATGGAAACGATCCAAAGTTTTTGTTATATGTCCAAAGACAGACCAACACACAAATCTGCAAGTGGCTGCGATAACAAACCATGTTTCATATGTGCACCGATTGTTTCTGTTTCGTGTCTAGCTTGTCTTTGTCCGATTGTTTCTGTTTCGTGTCTAGCTTGTCTTTGTCCGATTGTTTCTGTTCCGTGTCTAGCTTGTCTTTGTCCGATTGTTTCTGTTTCGTGTCTAGCTTGTCTTTGTCCGATTGTTTCTGTTTCGTGTCTAGCTTGTCTTTGTCCGATTGTTTCTGTTCCGTGTCTAGCTTGTCTTTGTCCGATTGTTTCTGTTCCGTGTCTAGCTTGTCTTTGTCCGATTGTTTCTGTTTCGTGTCTAGCTTGTCTTTGTCCGATTGTTTCTGTTTCGTGTCTAGCTTGTCTTTGTCCGATTGTTTCTGTTCCGTGTCTAGCTTGTCTTTGTCCGATTGTTTCTGTTCCGTGTCTAGCTTGTCTTTGTCCGATTGTTTCTGTTCCGTGTCTAGCTTGTCTTTGTCCGATTGTTTCTGTTCCGTGTCTAGCTTGTCTTTGTCTTGTTTCTGTTCCGTGTCTAGCTTGTCTTTGTCCGATTGTTTCTGTTTCGTGTCTAGCTTGTCTTTGTCCGATTGTTTCTGTTTCGTGTCTAGCTTGTCTTTGTCCGATTGTTTCTGTTCCGTGTCTAGCTTGTCTTTGTCCGATTGTTTCTGTTCCGTGTCTAGCTTGTCTTTGTCCGATTGTTTCTGTTCCGTGTCTAGCTTGTCTTTGTCCGATTGTTTCTGTTCCGTGTCTAGCTTGTCTTTGTCCGATTGTTTCTGTTCCGTGTCTAGCTTGTCTTTGTCCGATTGTTTCTGTTCCGTGTCTAGCTTGTCTTTGTCCGATTGTTTCTGTTCCGTGTCTAGCTTGTCTTTGTCCGATTGTTTCTGTTTCGTGTCTAGCTTGTCTTTGTCCGATTGTTTCTGTTCCGTGTCTAGCCTGTCTTTGTCCGATTGTTTCTGTTTCGTGTCTAGCTTGTCTTTGTCCGATTGTTTCTGTTTCGTGTCTAGCTTGTCTTTGTCCGATTGTTTCTGTTCCGTGTCTAGCTTGTCTTTGTCCGATTGTTTCTGTTTCGTGTCTAGCTTGTCTTTGTCCGATTGTTTCTGTTTCGTGTCTAGCTTGTCTTTGTCCGATTGTTTCTGTTTCGTGTCTAGCTTGTCTTTGTCCGATTGTTTCTGTTTCGTGTCTAGCTTGTCTTTGTCCGATTGTTTCTGTTCCGTGTCTAGCTTGTCTTTGTCTTGTTTCTGTTCCGTGTCTAGCTTGTCTTTGTCCACCTGCGGTGACACGGCGCGCCCCTCGCCGTTCAACAATGCATGTACCAAAACAGTCGTAACGTCAGCAGGCGAGAATTTGTGAAATTTTTGTGTTCCCTTGATGGCGAGAGCTTTCGTAAAGCGACCTGCAAGGCTCGCAGTGACCTTCACCTCTTCCTTCGTGACAAAGCAGCCCCGAGACAGGCTTCACAGTTTTTCGCAAGCATCGCCAGCTCTCGAAACTCCCCTTAGCTCTTAGGTGGCTCTGTTCATCCCCAGTGTTCCTCCCAGGCCTCAGAAGCATCACAATTCACAGTCCGGTCCGCTCTAACTCTCGCGGAACCTCCTTACTCCTCAAGTTTTTCTGGCTGGCAATGGCATTCTAGCTCTGGAATTGGCTCTCAGTATTCCTCGCAACGATCGCTAGCCCTTAGGGAATCTTTGGATCTCAGGGGGCCCTGTTCGGCTCATACGGACCCCTTCCAAGCCTCTTGGGCATCCCAGTTCAGTCCCATTTAGCGCTCCGTGCTCATTTCCAATCGTGAGGGGTTCTCTCCAGCTGTTAGGGCACTTCGCAGTCCTTGACAGTCTTTCTAGCTTCCAGGGCTTTCTAGCTATGATATTGACCCTCAGTATTCCTCACAATCATTGACCCAGGTACTCTGCTTAGCTCTCAGGGAACTCTATTCGCCCTTAAGGGCCTCCTCATGCTGCTAGGAATCTTTCCTAGTGATCGACATCTCTCGTGGTTTCAAGAGCTTTCTAGTTCTGAGGCTGGCCCTCGGTATTCCTCACCTCAATTGCCAGCCAACATGGGAGTTTTTCCTCTTGGGTGGCCCTGTTCATCCATTAGGGGCCGCTCTCAACATCAGAAGAATCCCAGTCCAGTCCTCTCTGACTCTCAGGAGGTCCTCTGCATCACCCAATGCCCTTTCCTGCTTGTAGAGGCCCATCACAGTTCCCAATAGTTCAGTCTAGCTCTCATCTCGGGGAATTTCAGATCTGAGATGGGCCCTCACTAGTCCTTCAGCTCGCGTGGGTCCTGTTGATCCCTCAGATGCCCTTTCAGACCCAAAGAGCATCCCAGCCTTCTCAGGCCCTCACGTGCCTGTTTATTCTTCAGCCGTTAGGGGTCAATTCCAGCTGAGACTGCTCCTTCCAGCTGGTATAGGCACTCCAGCTCTCAGGCGGGTCCTCTCTTGTCTGCACGGCCCTTGCTAGCCCTCAGGGGCTCTTTTACTAGCTGTTTTCACGTGTCAAGGGCACTTTCCACACAAGCTATTAAATGTACTTAAACATTTCTTTGGTTATATTTCTGCCCCTCAGGGCGGTAGCCTGGAGGGCTCCATTTGACCCTCTCTAGCGTGAGCCAGAGCCGACCCAGTGGCTCTGCACGTCCGACCTAGGCCCCAACCGTCAGCTCAGAGATCCTCTTTCACGGCTCAGCTCACTCTCGGTCCGGTCGGAACCTCCACTTCAAAAGCTTGGGCCTCTATCATGCAAGGGGCCCCTGTGTGGTTCCGGCCCTCATCGGCCCAAAGACCCTTCATGCCGGCTCTGGGCTCTCCCCGACGGCCCGGGTCCTCTTCGTCGGCGTAGGGGACCTCCTTAGCGATTCAGGGCCTCCCCTGTCAGGCCGCAGGCCCTCTTTCAACAGCTTGGGCCACTTCCTTCGGCCCAAGGGCCCTTTCTGACGGCCCGAGATCCCCTGCGGCAACTAGGGACCCTCAATCATTTCAGGGGCCCTCTGACGACCCAGGGCCTTTTCCGGCAAGCAGGAGGGCCCCCTTTTCAAACGCTTGGACCCTGTCCATCGAGTCAGGGGCCCTTTCTTGGCTTCGGCTCTGCTGACAGCCCGGCCTGGCCGAGTCAGAAGTTCAATCCTCGATAATCTTCACATATGGTAAAGTTTGCGCTCTCCAACGAACATTTGTAGCAAAAACGCTATTATTTGTATTCGTTATGTGTCAAGCAAAAATATGGTCCTTCCATCGTGCCAATCTTAAAAATAAATTTTCACGGTCACCGTGGTCACCGGAGGTCACGTGACCTGAGGTCATGGAGTAACTTTTCAATCATATATCACATATTAAAAAAAATACGGGAATTGGATTCCTTGAAATTTTGCGAGTTCAAAAATGTCTGGACATTTATATTTTGAACGATATTTAACATAGTTATCGGCCACCGAGCGTAACCTTGCAGCATGACCTTCTAGAAATACCTAAGGCTATAACTTCTGAGCCGTTGACCTGATCGAAATAAAATTTTAGCAGGACGGTTCAGGGCATATGATAGCCCTATGCATCCATCATTTGCTCAAATTCTGAGACTTGAGGGTGTACAATCACCCCTTTGCCTGGTCGATTTGTCCTATAATTCCCCCGTCACCGTTCGTTAAATTTGTGTATATTATACGGCTTTATGCATTACTACTTTTTTAAACTGTCCATCGTGCACACAATGCCAGAGAACGCGCTGGTATATGTTATCAAACTGCATCTCGATATTGGACGGAGGGACGGCCGAGTTAGTAGCTCAATCCTCGAAACACTTCAAATGTGGTAAGGTTTGCGCTCTCCAAATGAGTATTTATAGGAAAACGCCCATTTTGTATTTGTTATATATCAAGCCAAAACATGGTACTTCCATTGTCAATTAAAAAAAATGTCACGGGCATTGAGGTCACTGGAGGTCACGTGACCTGAGGTCATGGAGTAACTTATTATTCATCACTTATTACAAATATTGTCAGAATTGCATTCCTTGAATCTTTGCGAGTTCAAAAATGTCTGATTTTTTTTTTTTAACTGATAATTAACTTAGTTATCGGCCACCGAACATAACCTTACAGTAACCTTCCAGAAATGCCGGAGGCTATAACTCCTGAACCGTTGACCTGATCGAAGTAAAATGTGCACAGGTGGATTCAGGGCATAAGATAACCCCATACACCAATTTTGCTCAAAATCTAAGACATGAGGGTGGACAATCACTCCTTTGCCTGGTCGATTTGTCCTGGAATTCCCCCGTTGTCTCAGTCCGATGAAGCGATAGTGTTGTCTGTGTGCCGATGAAGCGATAGTGTTGTCTGTGTGCCGATGAAGCGATAGTGATGTCTGTGTGCTGATGAAGCGATAGTGATGTCTGTGTGCTGATGAAGCGATAGTGCTGACTGTGCCGATGAAGCGATAGTGTTGTCTGTGTGCCGATGAAGCGATAGTGTTGTATGTGTGCCGATGAAACGATAGTGTTGTCTGTGTGCCGATGAAACGATAGTGCTGTCTGTGTGCTGATGAAGCGATAGTGCTGTCTGTGTGCCGATGAAGCGATAGTGCTGTCTCTGTGCCGATGAAGTGATAGTGTTGTCTGTGTGTCGATGAAGGGATGGTGCTGTCTTGCTGTCTGTGTGCAGGGCGCTATATGACCAATGTAGTCGATGCGCCCTAAAGCCCTAATAATTAACTAACTAGCTGTCTGTGTGCCGACGAAGCGATAGTGCTGTCTGTGTGCCGACGAAGCCATAGTGCTGGTTGTGTGCTGATGAAGCGATAGCGCTGTCTGTGTGCCGATGAAGCAACAGTGCTGACTGTGCTGATGAAGCGATAGTGCTGGCTGTGTGCTGATGAAGCGATAGTGCTGGCTGTGTGCCGATGAAGCGATAGTGTGTCTGTGTGCCGATAATGGGATGGTGCTGTATGTGTGCCGATGAAGCGATAGTGTTGTCTGTGTGCCGATGAAGCGATAGTGTGTCTGTGTGCCGATGAAGGGATTCAGGCGCAGCAGCAAAATTGAACAGAGGACAAGGTGTTGCAGTGTAGTGGACTTAGGAACACATGCTGGATATAGAGTTGCCCTTTCAGAACATGACAAAATCCCGGTATTTTTGTCACCCAGAACATGGTCTGCAGGCGTTTGTCATCTCATCGTCTCACATTGGTGGCAAGTTTTTGTGCCATTCACAATATTTTTGCATAATTTATTATACGAGATTAAGGGGACGAATTGCTGCAATATAAAAGACACGGTTATTGATTGCAAAGTTGTGACATTTGGATGATCAATTAAAAAATGAGACGTCAATTGGTCTCATTGATAACTTTTTTTAAGATAACTAAATTGATAACTTTTTAGTTTATCTCCTACTTTTCGGCTATCACCTTCATCGATGATGGCAATAGCCAAAACGTAGGAAATATACTGAAAAGTTATTAATTTAAACATCAATTGACGTCTCATTGTTATCGATCACCCAAACGGTTATCGGTGTAAAATAAAACATTCTGATATTTCCAGATAACATAATCGAACATCATTTTCTCAACAAATAAAAAATTCAAGATGTTAATCAAACGTTACTTCCCACTGATCATCGTGACGGACAAAGGGTCCCATTGACATTGGCCGCTGGTCTATTGCAGCACTATGCTGGCTCTGCTCAAGGACCAGTTCGGCAACTACGTCATTCAGAAGATGATCGACGTGGCCGAGCACGCCCAGCGCAAGGTGTTGCTCACCAAGCTAAGGCCACACCTCAACAACCTCAAGCGGTATACTTTCGGTGAGTGGAGGTTTGCGGCGATGCTGTGGGCCTAAGCGGCCGGCAGGTGTGCTCCCTGTTGTCGCAGTGGTGGCTGCTACGTTGCCGGCTGGCAGCGAGTAGACTCTCAAGAGGACTATGCTGTAGGAATGTAATTGGTAGGCGCTGCTTTTTATCGGATGCGAATCTCTATCATCCTGTTGCGTATATTTGCATGCTTGTTGCTACATTTAAATTTGCATTTGCTGTTGCATTTGATACTCATACCTTGCCACATTTGAACCAGGTAGGAAGGGAGCAAATGCCCCGCCCCCTGAGAGGTGGTGAGATCCCCAAGAATCGCGCATGGGTTCCGAAGAATTGGGCCGGAGCCCCGAAAAATAACGTTGGTCGGACCCACAAATCTCCACGGAGCTCCAAAGCTCGTGCCAAGCACTGAAAATCGTGCTGGTGGCACAAAAATACCCATCAAACCCCAAAAATTCCATCGGATTCCCAACTAAGTACCGAGAGTCTTCGAAAGCTCGCACCGCGGCTCGAAAGATCGCGCAGCCCCACGCGATCGCGCAGGTAAGGTACTCAGTGATATACTTGTTGACATATGCTTGGTAAGATAGATAGATTCCCGGCATCAGTGTTCGCAATCGCCGAAATTTCATAGGTACGGAGAGACCAATCGACTTCCAGTTTCTTTGGATAGCTCGGTTTGCTCTCCGTGTTGGATATCCTAGCTTCTGGTCTGGTGTTCAAGTTTTAAATTATGGTGAGTAAAATTTGAAAAAGCTTCTGATCTAATGGGTAACTCATATACGAAAAACGACGAGAAATAAATCGTAACGCATTTGTTTACTTATAATTATCGGTGTCACTCAAATCACCTCAAATTCCAGTACGCAACAAGTTGCATTCCAAAGTTGCATCCTCCGGGGTCTCAATGTATTTAATCCAGAAGAAAAGTATCCATCTGGTTGTGTTTCTAGTCATCGCGGTAAGCAAGATGTAACAAGTGTTTTCACCAATTTAAGTGTATTTATATGAAACTTCAGTATGCCGGGTTGAAAGTGGGAAAAAACTGCTCCAGGAGTTTGCATAGTTTGCGCATGTATGTGTTTAATCTCACTACGAAAATGCTATTTGAAAACGGCATTGCATCCAGGCCTGAGTTAACAATGTTTACCTCGCCGACCCCTTAAAGCCGCCCTTGTGCAACATGGTCTGGAGTACTGGAGTCACAGGTGGATCTTATAATCAGCCATAGGTCGCCGTATGTTATAGACTCACAGAACATGCTCGCTCTCTTTCATCACAATTACCACTATTGGATAATGGCATCAACTAGCTAGGATAGCTGGTTATGTGTTGCTCTTTATCAGACAACATTGCAGGGAGTATAGTTTTTTTTAGTGTGCAATTAATTGGATGATCGAAGCTTCAAAGAAAGGCAATTTTCCAGCACTGGTCGGAGATCCCGTCTGTGATTCACCAAGGGCCGGTGTTGCGATGAGCCGGCGTCGGCTGCCCAGATTGCCCGTGGAATGAAGTTAGGGGCGCGGCAAGAGGCAATTCGTGGTGGCGCGCAGTGGGACCTGGTGGGACCTGGTGGCCACAGGTGGAGGGAGATTCGGTCTGGCGCGGGCCGCCAGTGCCCGGTCAGCTGGATCAAATGCAGCCAGGGCCACCACAATTACGTGGCGTCGGTTTTTCCTCCCGGGAGGCAGTCGCTGGAAGCCGTGGAAACCGGACAGTGTTGTCACTGTCCGGCACAGGCGTGTGCGCTGCTCAGCGTGATGAGGCGAGGCAGAGACGTACTTCAGTTGTGTGTTACGGTGTTATTGTGGGAGGTGAATGTCAAGCGTGATGCTATCCGTCTGGCTCTTTCTGCCATCGAGTTGTATTGAACATGCCTGCATATATGTTCAGTGTGCACACACACACGGACACACAGGATGTACCGTGCTGTGCCGTACCGGTTTTGCAAAGCTCCAGACGCGTCTGCTTGCGGCGCTTGACGCGTCCAGCACGCCATGTGACACCACGCTTGTCGCATCGCGTTGAAGTTATCCCGAGAGTGTGAGACTCGTGACCACTGTGGCTGCTGATGGACCACTGTTCTCGGTCGACTGCTGCTGTGCGGACAGCGGCTCAGCTGGGCTGTGTGCTGAGCTGTGCTGTGCTGTGACGCACGCTGGCCGGCCAGCCGGTGTGTGGGACGAGTGGTCAGGCTGCAGGCTGTGTTGTGTGGTCGCTTGTTGTCATGTGCTGGCGTCGCCGCGAGTGGGTCGCAATTTATGTGACGAGTGGTGGATGCCAATCAGCTGACATCACCTCACCTCCTCTTCACCTCACCTCACCTCACCTCACCTCACCTCACCTCACCTCACCTCACCTCACCTCACCTCACCTCACCTCACCTCACCTCCCCTCCCCTCCCCTCCCCTGGCCCGATGGACGGCGATGCGACGGACTGCCCCGACTTGAGCTGACCTGACCCCGGCCGTCTGTCGACAGGTAAGCACATCCTGGCCAAGCTGGAGAAGTACATGGGTCGACAGGCGACGGCAGCGGAGCTGGGTCCGATCGGTCCGCCTGGTAATGGCGTGCCGCCCAGTCACGTGCCGGCGCCCGGCCACGGCCTGTAGGATGTCGACTGCTGTCCCACCGACCGAGATGTCGGGCTGCCGCCACTCTCCCGCACCCACCACCACCCCATCCCCACCCCCATTCCCATCCCTATCCCCACCCACACCCCCACCCCCACCCCCACCCCCACCCATACCAATGCCAATGCCCCTTCGTCTACCCCAGTCTCGGTCCGGAGGCCGGCATATGCGCTGCGCTGCCGCTGCAGAAGTGCTCCATTGATGGATACTGGGCGGCATCCGCTCCAGCCCCGAGACAAGCAGTGGCTGCTTCAGCCCCAACCAAGAAAGGGCCACCCGTCCCCGGGACGAGAGGCGCATGCTTTTCCGCCGACAAGCAATGTGTGAGCCTGAGTTAGAGCAGGTGTCATCCGCTCCGGTCCCAGGACAAGAAGCGTTCACTTAGGACCAGAGGAAAGCGGTGGCTCCCCATGCCGAGAGCGAGGCAACACTCAGCACAGGCCTGGGCGATCAGCGCCTTTAGCACAAGAGGTGCCCACTGTGGCTTCACGTGTCGATAGCCAGACTGGAGACGGACAGAGGCTTTCGCTGCCGAGAGCCAAGTAATATGCGGTCAGGGTGAAGACAAGCAGCGTCCACCAGACCCCGGAAAGGCGGCACTCAGACCGGTAGTGACAGCAGTTCGCCACGCCGGAGTCGTCCCCAGACGGCTCCATTGATGGATGGATGACACCAACACCGGCTTCAACCACAACGGTGGCGCGGTCGGCCATGAAACCGGTCCGACTGTCCGCTTGGGCTGGCCGCCTGAGCTACGATGGCCGTCGCCGCGTCAGGGAGTGTGCGGCGCGCGGCTGACCCGGCAGCAGTGTGAGCCCCAGCAAGCTACCGCAGCATCTCACAGCTCACCACCACCGGGACAGTGGAGGCGGCAGTGTGAGCCCCAGCAAACTGCCGCAGCATCTCCCAGCTCACCACCACCGGGACAGTGGAGGCGGCAGTGTGAGCCCCAGCAAACTGCCGCAGCATCTCACAGTTCACCATCACCGGGACAGTGGAGGCGGCTGTCCCGGCGGCAGTGTGAGCCCCAGCAAGCTACCGCAGCATCTCCCAGCTCACCACCACCGGGACAGTGGAGGCGGCTGCCGGCCAGTCAGTAGCGCGCGGACTCCTAATGCCAGCTGCCCGGGCGAACCCATGGATCGGTGCATGTATATAGTATTTCCTCACACTCTTGTCTCCTTTCTTCGTGTTCGGGTGTTACTATTGGACGTTAGCGCTGTCTGTAAATGTTGTGTAGTCGCCACGCCGTCCGTCCCCGGGCCGATCGGCCACCGCGCGCCTGCTTGCCTGCCCGCCTGCCCGCCCGCCCGCCCGCCCGCCTGCCCGCCTGCCCGCCCGCCTGCCCGCCTGCCCGCCTGCCCGCCTGCCCGCCCGCCTGCCCGCCCGCCTGCCCGCCCGCCTGCCCGCCTGCCCGCCTGCCGCGCACTACTTCATTTGTAAATACAGCATTCAGGGTCCAAGACGCGTGTACATGTTCCGCACGATAAATGACGATTGTCGGCGCTGGCTGTGAATCTGCTCGTCCCCTGTGTTGATCGGAACGTTCTGTCTGAGAGGTGGGGCGCCGGCGCGCGGTCGAGGCCGGCAGGCTGACCGACGACGGACGGGCGGCGCCGGCACGCGCGCTCTCTTGTATAATATGTCGCTTTTTCTGTCGCTGTCACTGTAGATATGTCCAAAGTATTCTGTAGATAGGCCATCCCGGGGACAGATTCTCGATCTTGTAAAAATCATCTGTACAGGGAACTCTTTATTTTGATACAAAAACAGGAATAGAGCATTTTATTTGTGTGTCGCGCCTGTACCTACCTACTAACACGCTGTTATTTTTGTTGTCGGAGACCGCGCTTAGTTAAGTTGACGGCTGGTGCCAGTGAGTGGCGAACGACGATGTCCGAAGGTGGCGAGAGTGGGCATTACCGACTGTGGTGTACCTCACACGTCTACCCGTCCGCCGGTCCGGTATTCGGGCACGGTTTTAGTTCGGTCGACTCGAGTGCAAGAGAGTTGCTGACGGTGGCCGGGCGGTGGCCGTGTCTGCTTCTGTGGACAGACACTGGCGGTGGCTGGCCTGGTATGTAGCTGGCCGTGCCGCCGTCCTGCCCGGCCATCTCTCGCTCATTGCTGCACCTGGCTAACCGCTGTGTATGTGTACATAGTCGTGCCAGGGCGGTCGGACCGGGCTCTGGCCGTCCGGCGGCGACCGGGGTCGCCCCCGTCTCGCAGCGACGCTGCGCACAACCGTCGGTCGCCGGCTCCTCCGCGTCGTACACAGGCTGCCACCACGCCTCCCCGAGGTCGCCTGTATCATATTACTGTAAAATACTGTATTGTAGTCCATAATACATTTTCTGTAATGACGGACGCGCCGCGTTTGAGTGACTGCCTTGTAGAGCGGCGTCGCCCCGAAGCGAGAGAGGAAGAGGGAGACAGGCTGGGCCTGACGCCAGATGGCGGCACACGCCTGAGAGCAGCGTCGCCCCGACGAGAGAAAAAGGAACAGCTGGCCTGACGCCAGGTGGTACCGGCGCCTCGGCAGTGACTGCCTTGTAGAGCAGCGTCGCCCCGAAGCGAGAGAGAAGAGAAGACAGGCTGGGACGCCGTCGCCTTGAGACAGAAGCGAGAGAGGAAGAGGGAGACAGGCTGGGCCTGACGCCAGGTGGTACCGGCGCCTCGGCAGTGACTGCCTTGTAGAGCAGCGTCGCCCCGAAGCGAGAGAGGAAGAGGGAGACAGGCTGGGCCTGACGGGGGGTGGCCGCCCCGCGGGAGTGTCTCTTTTGAAGGGCGGCGTCGCCCCGAACAGAGAGAAGAGGAGACAGGCTGGGCCTGACGCCAGGTGGTACCGGCGCCTCGGCAGTGACTGCCTTGTAGAGCAGCGTCACACCGAGGCGAGAGAGGAAGAGGGAGACAGGCTGGGCCTGACGCCAGGTGGTACCGGCGCCTCGGCAGTGACTGCCTTGTAGAGCAGCGTCGCCCCATGAAGTAGAGAAGCCGGGACGCCAGGGTACCGGCGCCTCGGCAGTGACTGCCTTTAGAGCAGCGTCACACCGAGGCGAGAGAGAGAAGAGAGTGCCTGCCCCTGCGATAAGGCCAGCGTCATAACTCAGGGTTCGGCGGCGTTCACTGCCACCACCGACTCCATATCGCACACGTCAATCGCCGGCCGATCTGGCAACACCGTGCACGCCACCACGGGCCGAATTCAAACTCCCTGACGTATGGTCACAATGATCGACCAGGAGATGATGGTGCGCCCGCGGTATCGCCAGTCGCGTGCGGAGCCAGCGGCAGCGAGGCCTCCGTGCGGTACTCCATAACCTCTGGTCGGTGGGAGGATGGCCTCCGTGCGAGATCCGTGGCGGTGAGATCCCAGTGTAGTCTGTGGTAGTAAAATCACGGTGTGGTCGGTGGTTGGTGGTAGTGGAGCCGATATGGTCGGCATGGGTGAAGACACTGCAGTCGGAAGGAGTGAGACCAATGGCGGTGAGACATAAAAAGACAACATAAAAGATCAGTGCAACTATGAGCCACAAGGGCCCTTCTTGGTTTGCACTCTGGACGCTGAACCAGTTGCCCACCAAATCCGTCGATCAGCCTTCCCTGGAATACCGAAAAGCAAGCACTCTTTTCTTATAATGAGTGTCTATGCTGTTAAAGATGTTCAGTGTGCTGCTACTGACAATGGTTTCCGGCAGCTGGTTCCAATGTTCTACTACACTGTTGGTGAAGAAAGACTGTCTTAACCTTATCCTGTTGTGATTAACTTTAATTTTGAATTGATGACCTCTAATTGTATCATTTCTGTTAAATTCGAGCATTTCCCTGAGATATCCCTGTTCCTGACCATGAACAAATTTAAAAACCTCGATGAGATCTCCTCTCGGCCTTCTATATCTAAGTGAAAACATATTCAATTTATTCAATCTGTCCTCATATGCCGGGTTGCTTATACCATTAACCATTTGTGTTGCCCTCTTTTGTACTCTCTCTAAAAGCCAACAATCTTTTTCATAACTAGGGGACCAAGCTTGGACACAGTATTCCAAATGTGGCCTGACACAGTAAAGCTTCCTGATGACGGCCTCACTTTTGTATGATACATTCCTATTTATTGCCCGAAGCATTCTTAGTGCCTTCTTCCTGACTTCTTTGGTCTGTTCTGATGCCCCCAATTTTGTGTTCAAAATAACACTTAAGTCCTCCTGCTGAGTCTCAGATAGTACTTGGCCACCCATCAAGTATGGAGCCTTCATATGCTGCCTACCTACATGCATGATTTTGCACTTATCGAAATTAAATTTCATGTGCCGTTTTTCTGACCACTTCACAAGCTCGTCTAAGTCTTTCTGCAGCGAGACCTGCTCATTGTGTCCTGTTATTGCCCTAAAGACCTTCAAATCATACGCAAATGTGGCCCCAGTACTGACCCCTGAGGGACTCCACTAAGAACATTTTGTCATGATGACTTTGTACCATTTAGCATCACTCTCTGCTGTCTATCTGAGAGCCACCACTATCCATTTTAGGGTGCTACCTGCAATACCATGGACCTGAAGCTGCATCATTAACCGTGTATGGGGTACCTTGTCAAAGGCCTTACTAAAGTCAAGATATGCTGCATCTACCTGATTTCCCTGATCAAATTGTCTTGTAGCAAGATTCAAAATGTCCAAGAGATTTGTGAGACACGATCGCCCTTTTCTAAACTCATGTTGAGTATCTTGAATCAATCTGTTTCCTTCCAGGAAATTAACTATTCTATCCTTGATAATTGATTCGAGTACCTTGCAGACTAGGGATGTGAGGCTTACTGGCCTAAAGTTTTCAACTTTCCCTCTTTCTCCTTTCTTGAAAATAGGAACTTCATTTGCCCTTTTCCAGCCTGTTGGAATTTCATTTTGTGAAAATGATCTACAAAATATTATGCTAAGTGGAATTGCCAGTTCCTTTTCAGCTTCCCGCAATGCCCTAGCATAAATTACATCAGGTCCTGTTGCCTTGTTTGGCTTTATTTCCCTGATATGATTGAAAACAACATCACTATCAATGAGATCAACATCGTTCATCCGATCACCTGTCGCTGAACTGTGGTGTACGGTTGGCAGATTAATCACATCTTCCAATGTAAACACTGATTTAAACTGCTTGCTCAGCTCCTCAACCATCTCACCATTCTCACTCCATATAGTCCCATTTACTTCCAGTGGACCAATTGTGCTTGAAACTTTACTTAGCTTGTAGAAACTAAAGAACTTTTTACTGTCCCCATTACAGTTCCTAGCCAAATCCAATTCTTTTGCTCGCTTTGCTACTCTGGTTTGTCTGCTTCACAGCGTCTCTAGCGTTTTTGATACGACCTTAGATTTACGATATTTGAAGCTTCCTTAAACACTCTAAATGAATCTTTCTTAGTCTTAATTGCTTTTTGCAAATCTGGCGTAAGCCATGCTGGCTTTCCTACCCTTCTTTTGCGCCTTTGCTTATGGGGGACATGTCCAATCGGAACTTCCCTCAAGTAAGATTTGAACTTTTCTCACATTTCACAGGCATTTAAATTGGAGAATTCTTCTTTCCGTTCCATGGCACTTAAAGCCGCTCTCATGCAGTCAAAGTCTGCCCTGTTAAAATTTGGAACGTTTGCCAAATTATCCTTGATTGTGACCTTTGCTTGTGCCTTGAATCTCACTATGTTATGGTCACTTCTTCCCAGAGTTTCTCCTACAGTCAAGTCTTGAACTAAGTCACTTAAATCTGAGAAGGCAAGGTCTAAGAATGATCCCTGCCTGGTTTGTTCTGTTACAAACTGGTGTAAGAACAGGTCCTCTTCAAGGCATTTCCTAAACAGTTTACATGATGGGAAGCCAACACCAACATTTCCATATCCTTTTAGATTAAAGTCACCAAGAATAAGGCATTTCCTCCGAAAGTTTCTACTGATTTCCTCGCAAATCACCTTATCAAGCTCCAGTTGCTGAGAATGTGGCAAGGTTCCTGATCGGTACAAAGCTCCTATCCTCAGTTTATTGCTGTTGCCTTCTCCCACGGCAACATCAAGCCAAATGGACTCCATAGACACATTTTTTACCCTATCTGCTACTTTTTGAGAACTGAATAAGCTATTCACATAGAGCATTACATCACCTCCTTTCACTGCTGAACCCCTATTGCACGAAAACATATTGTATCCCTGGATCTCATAGTCCTGCAAGTTATCCCCAAAATATCCCTCACTGACCCATGCCTCAGTATTGCAATCAAAATATGGTTCCTCCTCAGCAACATAACACTTGAACTCATCAAATTTGGATCGAATACTCTGAGCATTAAGCATCAAACACTTAACATATGTTCCATAACCAGCTTTGGCTTTTTCATGTTGAGTAGCTCTTTCATCTCTGGATGAGCTACCACTCTGTCCCTTGAACTACTGCTATCCCTATTTGCTGACTGTGAGAGTGCGTGGGGTTAGAGAGTGCGGGACTGGCAGGGTGGCTGTGCTGTGTTGTGGTTAGAAAGTGGTATCTAACTAGTTGGAGTGTTCTGCGGTGTTGTAAGCTAGGGAGGTGGTCCTCAGCCCGGGGACTAGTGATGGGTGTGGTGCAGTGTGCTCCGGTGATGCGGCGTAGTGCGTGGTTATGTATGCGTTCAAGTGCTGTGATGTGTGTAGGAGATATATGATCGAAGATAAACGCATTGTATTCCAGGATTGAGCGAATCAGAGCAATATGCATTGTGTTGAGGGTAGCCTTGTCTGCACCCCAGTCGCGACCGGAGATGCAGCGCAGGAGATTTAGGCGTTTTGCGCAATGTTGTTTTAGATAAGCAATATGGGGGCCGAAACAAAGACTTTTGTCTGGTACGATGCCAAGATAAGTGCAGGTGGTTTGGTGAGGGATAATTTGGTCGCGATAGCGGAGCGGTGTAAGAGGTGGGATGCACGAGTGGAGCCGGGAGAAAAGCATTGTGACGGATTTAGCGGGGGAGATTTGCAGTCCCCAGAGGGAGCACCAGGAATCAATTCGATCCATGGCGCGCTGCATAAAATGATTTGCTCTGTCTGCCGATGGGTGTGTGCACCAGATGGCCAAATCATCGGCGTAAATGAAGTATTTTAGACAGGGGGCAATTTTGAAGAGGTCAGCGAGAGCATCATTGATCATGATGAGAAAAAGGGTGGGGGATAACACGCTGCCTTGTGGGACGCCTTGATCGAGATTTTGGGACCGAGAGTAGATGTTGCCGCAGCGGACGGTGAATGTTCTGTTAGAGAGAAAGTTGGTGAGAAATGCGGCCATGCTGCCCCTGATGCCAATGCGGTGTAATTTGACTCAAAGGGCAGAACCCTGTACTTTATTGCATGCGGATTTTAAGTCGAAAAAAGTGCGACAATTTCATGTTTTTTTTCTCATGAAACCGCGCTGTATAGAGTCAACAATTTGGATGAGGTTGTCAGCGGTGCTGCGTCTGGGTCGAAAGCCGCTTTGAAGGGGGGAGAGAATTTCGTTGTTTTCTAGGTAGACTCTGATTCGTCCATTGACCATGCGCTCAAAGATTTTAGAGGCACAACTAGTGAGATGTTTTTTTATAGGGGGGGGGGGGGTTTTGGGGTTTTTTGGTTTGGGGGAAAGAATTTTTTTTTTTTTTTTTTTTTTAATTTATAAGGGGGGGGGGTTGAATTTTTTTTTTTATTAACCATTAATTTCCCCCCCAAAAGAAATATTTATCCCCCTCCTTTTGGTGGTTTTTTAAAATTTTTTTTTCCCCCTTCCTAAAATTTCTCCCTTATAAGTATCATGTCCATTCTCTTGATAGAGATGGGTCGATAGCTAGAGGGCAGGTCGCGAGGTTTGCGAGGTTTAGCGATAGGAATGATAGTGCTAGTAGACCGAGGAGGAAAGGTTGCGTCTGTCCATAGTTGATTTAGTGCCGAAAGGAGGTTGTCTTTTCCGGAGTCGGATAGGTTTTGGAAGAAGGGCATGCCAGTTGATCAGGACCAGCCGCAGTGTGAGTTACCTTGGAGAGGGATAAATTTAGTTCATAGAGAGTAAATGGGGCATTATATGGTTCAGTGTTGTTCAAGTTAAAGTTGCAGTTGGCGAGAGTGTTTTGTAGGAAGTCAATGGTGTGTTGTGAGTATTGTGTGTTTGAGATGTCCGCATAATAGGTGGCGAAGTGTTCCGCGACGTCTGTGGTTTCTGTGATGCGGCGTTGATTAATTGTCAGTTGTGGTAATCCGCGATGTGGGGATCTGCCGTTTGCGAAGGAGCGAATTTGGGTCCAAATTTTGCCGATGGGGTAAAACGATTGAATGAGTTTGAATAAAGTTGCCAGATGTGTTTTTTGGCGGCAAGGATAATCTGCTGACATTTTTAGCCTCGCGGGCTTCTAACATGTTTTGTGGGGTGAGATACTGTGTGTTCACTATTAAAATTATCGGGTTCTCTATCCAAAAGTGTTCAACCATGGTACTTTGCGAAATTCCTCGGTGCACCCCTGCTATTGAGCCTGGCCCACCCACTTTTTGAGACGTTCCTACGCCTATCGGCCCGGCATGGCCGATGGTGGAAGGAATGAACGCCAGCCCAAGTTGTTCCATCGCGGCCACAGAAAAACGGCGCCAGGTAGCGCGACGCTACCTGGCACAGCTTATGATAGCATATGCTTTATTGGTCTGATTTTTTTTTAATGCGATCTCATGCAAGCCTCGTAACCACGGACTTTTGATTGTCGGTGTCGAAGTCAACTTCAAATGACTTTTTGACTTAAGATGCTTCCCGAGATGCTCCACGATCTAAATTCCAGTCGCTTCTGTCTACCGTCATCCACAACCATTTGCTTACCACTGTCAGCTCCAATGCATGCAGCTTCAAATTGCAGCGCCATATAAACACAAATATTCCCCAATGGCAATGACCAGCACAGGTTTGATCTCACCCGTCCAGCCTTCAGTCATCAGTTCGCAGGTTTGATCTCACCCGACCGGCCTTCAGTCATCAGTCCACAGGTTTGATCTCACCCGACCGGCCTTCAGTCACCGGTCCACAGGTCTGATCTATCCCGGCCGGCCCGTTGACCATGCACGTTGCAAGGTCACATGAAAGTCGATGTGATTAAGATATATTTCCTGGAACCTAATGTGTGTACAACGTTGTGATCGGGTCGTGGTTCTGTGTATGAAAGAATCGCTGCTTCATGCTGATTCCAGGTTGCCGATATCCCACTTTCCGGATTGTTTTACCTTTGATCCGAATGGTCACTGGTGGCCGACAAATACAGAATTGTGCACCATTGATGTGCCTGGTGATAAGCAGCTCGCACGTGTGTGACCTGAGGCCCTGTTTGGTCAGCGGCGAGAAGTGCTGGCAGTCACAGAGCCTCCGATGGGAGGGCTGGTGTGTGACCTCAGGCTATGTGAGGTCAGCAGCGAGGAGTGCTGGCAGTCACAGAGCCTCCCGGTGGGAGGGCTGGTGTGTGACCTGAGGATATGTGTGGTCAGTAGCGAGGAGTGCTGGCAGTCACCGACCCTCTCCGGTGGGAGGGCTGGTGTGTGACTTGAGGCTATGTGTGGTCAGTGGCGAGGAGTGCTGGCAGTCACCGACCCTCTCCGGTGGGAGGGCTGGTGTGTGACCTGAGGCTATGTGGTCAGTGCCGAGGAGTGCTGGCAGTCACTGATCCTCTCCGGTGGGAGGGCTGGTGTGTGACCTGAGGCTATGTGTGGTCAGTGCCGAGGAGTGCTGGCAGTCACCGACCCTCTCCGGTGGGAGGGCTGGTGTGTGACTTGAGGCTATGTGTGGTCAGTGGCGAGGAGTGCTGGCAGTCACAGAGCCTCTCCGGTGGGAGGGCTGGTGTGTGACCTGAGGCTATGTGTGGTAAATGGCGAGGAGTGCTGGCAGTCCGGAGCCCGGCACACCTCGCCTCCACAGCCGCACCGATTCTCGGCTCCACCGCCCCAGCGCCCCTCGACCTCACCGCTCATCACTCATTCCCACGCCACCCCACCTCGGACCCGGCCTCCTCCCACACCCACTCCACTTCGGACCCGACCCTTTCCCACATCCCCTCCAACTCCGACCCGGCCTCCTCCCACACCCTCTCCACCGCGGACACGGCCTCCCACGCCCACCCCACCGCGGACTGGGCCTCCCTCCCCCTTCTACCCCACCTCAGACCCGACCTACGCCCATCACCATTCCACCTCGGGCACGGCCTCCCACATCCACCCAGCACCATCCCACCCCCAACACCCCTCAGACCCAAACCCGGTTTCCATCTCATCCCCCGCCGGTACCCACCCATCCCCCAAGGCACCTGGCCATACCCCTTCGCTACGCCGCCTCCAATCGGCCAGGGCCCTCCCCGCCACCCTGATGCCTTCACACCACTCCCTCCTCCGTGGCCTCGGCACATGGCACACCCATCCGGCCGGCCCAAACCAAGGCCTAGACCCAAGGCCACCACAGCATCCACACAAACCTTCCACAAGACCACGGCCATCCCAGCCTCCACCCAGATCTCCCAAAAGCCCACGACCACCATCTCCTGCCAGACCGACCACCCCACCATCTCTTGCACACTCACCCCAAACTCACCTCAAAACCTCGTCTGAGGACACCACTCAGACCGAACCCACCACTCCTTCCAAGCCCGTCGAGCCCAACCCGAACCCAAAACCCTTGACCAACGACTCCAGACTTGAGCCTTGAGTCGGGCTGCGGCCCCTACAAAAAAAGCGCTGGGGGTCAGAAAGTATCGCCGGGACCCCTGGAAATCGCGCTGGAGCCACCAAAAAGTCGAACCGGGGCCCCTGAAAATCAGGCTCGGGTCCAAAGAAGTTAGGCTGGGGTTCCTGGAAATCACAACGAGGGCCCCAAAAGGTCAGGCCGGGGCTCCTGAAAATCACGCTGAGCCTGGAGATACCAAGAAGTCACACCCGGGCGACTGAAAATCACGCTAGGGGCTCGACAGGTCGCACCGGTGCCCTAAAAGTCTCATCGATAACACCCAAAAAATAAAACTACGGCGACGAAAAACAGTCTGGACATGGAAAATCACTCTGGGGTCTCAATAATAACCCCAAAATCCCCAAAACGTGTTTGGCCCGCAAAAACGTGTCGAGACCCAACAAATCCTAACAAATGACGACGAGGTTAAACAAATCGCACTGAGACACAAAAAGTCGCGCCGCTGCCAATGAAAATGGAACTTTGGGGCCAAAAGGACGCGCCGGAGCCCCAAAAGTCGTAGCTAATTCCCAAAATTCAATTTCTCCCCGGAATGTCACTCTGCGGCCACAAAAGTCGCGTCAAAGGCGCGAATAAAAAAAAACGCCTCCGGCCTCGGAAAAGAAACATTTTGAGGCACCGAAAATGATTGCATTGGGAGCCCGAAGAATAGTATCCGGGGTCCAAAATATCGAGCAGGGGGATTAAAAATAGAATTTGACTCCCAAAAACTATATTGGGATCACACCGAATCGACCCGAACACCTGACAATTCAGAACAGGTCCCAAAAATAAAATTATCCGAAGGGCCATCTACTCTGAAGGGTGCCATCGGCTGGGAAAAAACTCGTTGAGCAGCCACACTGGTGTACCAAGGGGGCAAATGCACCCCTCCTGAAGGAGTGGGCTACCAAGAATCGCGCCGTGGTCCCAACGAATCGCACTGGAGCCTCATAGATTCGCGGCAGAGCCACCAGCATTCGCATAGGGGATCAAGTAAACACAGCGTGCACCAGGAGATTCACGCCGGGCGAAATATTTGCGCCAAGCCCCGCCAAATCGCGCTGGGCTCAGTTAAATACAACACTACCCGCGAACTCGCGCCGAGCCCTCAAAATGTCGCGTTCGGGACCCAAAATTCCCGTTGGTAGTCCCAAAATTCGTTTCGGGGCATACAAGTCCACGTCGGGATCCCAAAGATTGGTGTCGAGAACCCCAAATGAGCACAGCGCGGCCCAAAAAATTGCGCATGGACTATAAAAAAAAAATATAGCCGGACCCCTCCAAAATAAGGAGAGATTCCGATAAATTAATTTCCGAGCCAGGAAAAATCCCTCCGGAGCCCCAAACATACCACCAGATGCCTTAGAAAACCGCGTACGACCGGACGAAAACGTACCGGAGCTCGATAAATCGAGGCGGGACACACAAACATGGCATCGGGGGTTAAAAAATCGGGCCGGGACTCGGACTTGAAAAAAAAATTCCGAAAAAGATACCAAAAAATACTTCGAGCCAACAAAACTGGCGTCGAGTCCCCTTCCCCCCCCCCCGGAGCCCCTAAATCGTGCCGCAATCCCACAAATGTTCGTCAGGAGCCTCAAATAAACACAGCGGGACCCGAAGAGCACAACGGGAGGCCGGAAATGCACCATGCCCTCCAAAGTGTACCGAGCCTCGCAAAAGCGATAGGGCCTTAAAACATGCGTTGCAGCTCTAAATAAACACTCCGGGAGCTCTAAATGAAACACACTGGAGGCCCTCAAAACGACCGGGGCCATGAGACCGCATGAGTGCCTAAAAACAAGCTGGGACCCTCGAATAGCGACATGGTCCTAAAAAATGGAACAAAGGGACCGGGTACTAACTAAACACATCGGGGTCTTCGAAAACGCGCTGGTACCTAAAAAGGATATTGTGGGTGCACAAAAACCAACAAAACCCTGAAAAGAGCCGGAGCCTAAAAAAATGTGCCGGGCCCCCAACAAAAATGGGCTGGAGCTCTAAAACGCATCCGTAGACGAAGAAAAACCAAACGGATTAAAAAAAAGAGCACCGTGCTAAGGCTTCGGTTCCGTAGCAAATCTGGGAGCATATTTAACCAAAGAGATGAGATGCATCGAAGCTCAGCGGGTATGCGGATTTCTTAGTCACCGAAAAAGTGTGAAGAAGAGAACTAACCGTCGAATTGAATTATTCTAATTTTCCCAGCAAACCCACATAGGAAGCATTCCACACGTCAAACATGGCACAAGACTATCATGCGGCAGCAATTAGCAAAACGTAGCAGCCCTAGCAGAAGCCGTAGAATTGCATGAAGTGTGGCGAATGCGCCGAATGCGCAAGCCGGGTGTACACGTGGACGAACGTTAGCGTGTTGGCGATCGGCCGTTATGAACTGGAATGCCTGAAATTGGGAAATTGTACATCTTAAAGTGACTTGCACAGGTGCAATTACATCAGTGTGAGGTGACTTATCAAGGAATACCAAAAAAACTTCGAACAGGGTGCGGGGAGTTAGGGTTGAAATCCGATGACTCGGAAACGACGGTGCTAGATTGGGCCCCCTCCACAGGACAATTAAGTTCGGCACTAATTATTTGACTTAAACTAAATAAATATTGGCCCCTTTGAAAAAAATATTGGTCGAAATCCGGGCACTTTAAATCCCCCTCCAAATCCGTTCGCCCCATAGCGCAAATCCTAGGTAAGCCACTCCTATTGGACCACATGCGAGACAATTATTGGGGGTATAATCCTCCCACCGCCAATGGAGGATGCCTCCCCTCCACCCTCACCCCTTCCGCGAAGCCCATGGTCAGTACCATTGGTATTTTATGCTTAATCAAGATCAAATACCCAGCTTACATCAACTTCGAAAGTCACGTTTTCTCCCAGAACACAGATTTAAAATAGCTAACTTATGAAGACATTATTTTCGTATTGGCAGGTATTCATAGGAACGGTATGATGGTAGTTCTTAGAACACGTAGGTATTCCAATCACCTACCATCCTCAATCTAATATCAAAGGATCCTTATCCTATACCTAATCCTCAAAGGATCAACCTTTGATTTGTTCAGCATTCAATAATATATGAAATGCTTCACGGTGTATTTCATAATTACGCCATACCACTAACAGATTCAGATATAGGTATCCAAGTTGGCATATTCTTCAGCCTTAAATATTTCCATCAAATTTCAATTATAATTTCCATCGCCTTTACTGTGTTCGAACCATAAAAGTACTACATTTATCTGTTCCAAGATATTCACAATCAGTTATTTCACTAACGCCACAAGTTTTATGATTCAGATCTTCAGATCAAGAACTGATATGTCCTCAAATAGGCGACTTTCGTATGTGACCTGGGGATGAGTAGTCCGGGGGTAGGATGCTCGTCTCCCAACCGAAAGGCTGTGGAATCAAGTCGTACCTGTCGCTGCTCTTCGCCCGCGACCAATCGACAGAGAGGTTGATAGCGCTATATAAACATAATTATCGATGTGCCATAAAATCAGCAACCAACAAATCAGCTGGGACTGGGAGCAAAGCCGATATGGATACTCAGATTAGGAAAACCTGACGCATAAACCACAAGTATTGCATTGGAAGGTGCATCAGGTATTGCAGAGGTCACATGTGGTAGCGTGGTCTGAGTTCAAAATGGATGTGTTGTATTTGTTATGGAAGATTATTAGTTTGAATAGGAATGAAATGCACACAATCCATATAAAATCGTCGTATAATAGAAAAATGCATACGAGGTTACATGACAGAGTGATCTAACTTTCATAGTGCTTCAATTTCTTTCAATTCGTATATTTATGAAGGTACTTACGACAGGAGCTGGTGGAAATTGTAATTTTTTTTCTTCAAAGCACATTGATTATAAAATGCAATGCAAGGGGGTCTGCTCGTGATCTTCGCCGAACCAATGACACTTCTGCTACGGGTGCGTAGCCGCCGCGACAGAACTCACCAGCTAGCATCGATTCTCTGCTTGTGTACTTTGCATAGTGCGTGACACATGCCGTTGTTGGTTGCTGCGACCATTATCAGAGGCACAAACAGCCCTATGCTTCACGGCGACGTTCAGGGAACACGTCGAAAAGTTGGTAAAAATATCGAACTTGCTGAAGGGTGAAGTGAACCTCTCGAGTTAGCCATTTCTGGTGTAGCTTCTTAGCCTTCACCGGCCAATGATTTGAAGAAGCACGTTTGCCGAAGAGCACTAAGCATTGAACCCTCATACGAAAGGAAAATTATGCCGATGCGAGCTACTATGCCCGCTGGCTGCATCCGTAATTAACCTGCCCAGTTTGTTTGTAATTAGAAAAGCACCCAAACCTGTGTGGTACGGGTCTCATGCAGCCTCTGTGTTTGTAAGCGCATTTTTTTGTTACACAACAATAATATTATATGAATTTGTTCTTTTATATAATATCTATGTTGACACCTCTTTTCAAACAAAACCTCCATCTTCAGTTTAAGTCCCTACCACATGTCCCTATCCCTTCAGCTGCAAAATGTTTTTCCTCTAACCTGAGGGCACAAGTTACATTCAAAACTCTTTTGTTACAGTCAACGCCACATGGTTGATGTCACATTTATGATATTGCTACTCCACTTTGAAAGTGGGGAGTTATGGCACCCTGTCCCATCTGCATTTCTACTCTCATGGCAATGCCATGAACTATTCTCATGTTAAGACATCACACTTTCTCTCCCGCTCCACATAATCAAGTTGTGATACACGCGAGTATTTCTTAAATAATCGTGCTGTTGATAGCCTCATCTATATGATAAGAAATGTACACTGAACATGACCTCCGCTAATCGGTTTGTCTGGCCAAAATATACAACATATATTAATTACTATTCGGTTTATTTTGGGATTTGCCCCGTATGCCTCTGAGAACCTGATTTATACTACTGTTGCAATATTTATACTACTGTTCTATTACTGTGCACGTTCTGACTTGTATGTGCGCACGTTCTGACTTGTGAGCCCGGCTCCGAGCGGAAGCTGCCGCCCGACGGCCCGCGGTCGGCCGTCGCTGACGTCGCCAGCTGACAGGCTCGACGAGGTCTATCCTGCCCGGCGTCCAGCGGCGCGGGAGCTGCTGCTGCTCGTAATCCCGGTCAACACAAGGGCAACTAACGGCCATTGCATTTTCGGGCAAATTGTCGCGGAGAGGGATCCAAGCTAGACTGATCACAGCCAGGAGAGCAAAACTCTCCTCCACCGCATGTATTATTGCACTAGTGCAAGTAGCAGATTTTAGTCTTATTGAGCGTTACTCTTGACTACTTTGACTGAGTCTGGCAATTATAATATACTGTCATGTGACGAAGCCGGCCGTTGGGTGTGGGGTTGGTATGGTGAGGGAAATAAATGTGGGGTGGGTGAGGGACAGGCATCGGGCAGTTCACATCTCCCCCTCCTCACGAACCTAAGCATACTTTTAGCGGGAGGTCACTGGCAACTCCGGACCACCATTTAAGGCAGGCAGACTAACCTACTCCCCCGTGCCCTTAAACAATTTGGAAAACCTTTTGGGAGAGGATGAGGGCCAAAAAACGGGGTTTATGGTCGCTTATTTGCAATGATCGTAATGCTTTTATGATGATGACTCGTTAATACAAAAATATATCGCGGTACCGTGGAGTTCCGACGTCCAGGCCCTCCGCCATTCTTTGAAATCCGGTGGATTTTGGAGAGCTTCGGGGGGAGGGGGGGGACACACGGAACATGACCTCATTCTCCATGGAATGCCTGCCTCAGTTCCTAAACTGACTGACTGACTGACTGACATCCAGTTTGAACTCGATACCAAGGCCACGACTTTCGACTATGTGTGGAGTCACCTGAACAAACAAAACAACGGAAACGCATTATGATACGACGGCCTTTTCACAGCAGATTGCGCTAAGCACCAACAGATACAGAAATTAGTTGTTAAGTCCACATTGCTGCATTGTCCACTGCCAGTAATTGACGCGCTTCATAACCGACCATACCACAGAAGGAGCACCCCGCGCCAACAATTGACACGCTTTATAACCGACCATACTGACAAGCCCGTCTAGCTCTCAGAGGGATCCTGCTGCTCCAAGACAGGCCTCACATTTTCTAGCCAACATCTCCAGCTCTTGGAACTCTCCTTTGCTGCAAGGTGGCTCTGTTTATCCCTGTGTTTCTCCCAAACCTCAGGAGCATCACGTCCCGATCCGCTCTAGCTCTCAGGGGACCTACCCAGTCCTCGACAGCCTTTTGGACTATCAAGGGTAGTCTGGAACTGGCTCTCGACATTTCTCACAACCATCGGTATCCTTTAGGGACTCTCTTTAGATATCAGATGGTCCTGTTCTTCTCACAGGGACCCATTCTAATCCTCTTTGGCATCCCAATCCAGTTCTTTCTAGCGGCCAGTGACCATTTTCAACAGTTAGGGCCCTCTACAGCTGTTTGCGGCTCTTCCCAGTCCTTAGTAGCCTTTCTAGAGCTAGAAAAAAAACCTTGAAGCTCTTCAAAGAGTATTCTGGCTCTGACGCAGGCCCTCAGTACTCATCACAACCACCGTTAGCCTTAGTGACTCTCATTAGCCTTAGGGACTCTCCTTAGCTCTCAGGAAGCTCCGTTACCACTCAAGGGCCCTCTCGAGGTGCTAGGGGCCCTCCCCAATTATCGACAGCTCTTGTGGTTTCAAGAACATTCCAGCTCTATGGCTGCTGACAATCAATGCCCTAACAGCAATCAACAGCCAACAGAGATTTTATATACCTCAGGGGACCTTGTTCATCAATTAGAGGCCGAGGCTCTCAACCTAAAGAGAATCTTAGTCCAGTCCTCTCTGATTCTCAGAGATTTCTTCATCCTCCAGGGCCCTCTCGTGCCTTTACGGGCCCATGACAGTCCTCCATGGCCCTGTCTACCTCTCATATTGGGGGAACCTTCGCTCTGAGATGGCCCCCACTAGTCCCCTTCAGCTCTTAGGCACGTGTTCATAGGTGTGCTCCGCGGCTCTGGTCCGCCGTAGTAGAAGTAGTAGAAGGTGTGCTCCACGGCCCTGGTCCGCCACAGTGGACGGTGTGCTCTGCGGCACCGGTCCGCCACGGTGGACGGTGTGCTACGTGGCTCTGGTCCGCCGTAGTAGAAGGTGTGCTCCGCGACCCCGGTCCGACACAGTGCACGGTATGCTCTGCGACACCGGTCCGCCACAGTGGACCGTGCGCTTCGCAGCCCTGGTCCGTCATAGTAAGTGTGCTCCACGGCCACGGTCCACCACAGTGGACGGTGTACTCCGCGGCTCTGGTCCGCCGTAGTAGAAGTAGTAGAAGGTGTGCTCCGCGACCCCGGTCCGACACAGTGCACGGTGTGCTCTGCGACTCTGGCCCGCCACAGTGGACGGTGTATACTGCACGGCCCTGGTCCATCATAGTGGACGGTGTGCTCCTTGGCTCTCGTCCGGCACAGTGGACGTCAGGGTCGGAAAACGCGCTTTTCCTGGATTATTGTCATTCGGAGCATTATCTTGTCCACAAAATTATCCTCCGCGTTTTTTTTCCCATTTGGACATTTATTGGTGTTGATTGACAATGAATGGTGTGGTAAAGTGCTCAAGATTCACTGGAAACTACAAAGTGAGATTCTGATTTCACAGGTTCGAAGGAAAATATCCCCTCCGTATTCGATCACTCGGAAATTGTCTTTTCATCCAGGATTACAAAGTATAAATCCAACCCTGGTGGACGGAATGTACTCCACGACTCAAGGTCGTCACAGTGGACGGTGTAGGATTAGTTACGGCTTTGCATCATCTTTCCGAGCAGTTTTCTGTGCATTAGTTGTCACTTTCCCGCATCCTACCGTTCACCTTGCCATCAATATTTCCCAATTCGTCACAGTCATTGAATCTGCTTGAGACACAGCTGCTTTTGTTGCACACTTCGATCGATGGATATTGATGCCATCAGAAAGGCATATTCTGTCAGAAGCGAGACTGACCTTATCCCCACGAGGGTAATGATTACAGGTACTGACAGCGGCGCGGCCAGAAATGTTTTTGGGTGCGGTACCCTATGTGACCTTGTCCATGTCCCTCGCACCTTTCCGTAATCTCCTCTTACGTCTGCCATTTGTTCCTACTGTCCGACATTTTGCACCTCTTTGTATTTGCCCCCGGAACAGAAACAAATAAGGTCTGGTCACACGAAGTCGGGTCATCTCAGGTCATTGGCTGTCCACCCAACGCCATGCCGCACTACTTAGGTGGCTCTGAAACCGAATTCAAATTTTGTTTCACAAGGAACAGCAGCATTCGGCATAAGACGACAGTGTGTGCGCAATATCGCCGAAGCAGCTGCCGCGCACAAAAATCCCAACTACATACACAAGACGACAGTGTAGAATATACATGGTACTTGACCCGACCCTACGCCGTTGACATTGTCAGATATTTGAAAGCAGAATGTCTATATCATTCTTGTATCATGTTCTGCATCAAATTTTTTCCCCTCACCACGATAAGAAAACGGAATTTGACGTGACCTCAATTTAGTAACCTTGTTCTTAGTAAAATTTCGAGAAAGCTGAGTTGTTTGACCGGATAAAAGAACAGTATGCTCTGAGTTTGGTGCTTCAATGCTGCAACCACTGCGAAAGGCGGCATTTTGGAGATTTAGGAATATTACCCTCCTTGAGCCGTCCGAAGTCAATTTACAAGGGGTAATAAAAACGAACTTCCCCAATGAGGACAAGAAGGCAAATATGTTGGAGTCCAAGTACTACCAAAGGTGTGGGAAACTCCGTTCATGACGATTCTTCGGGGAGGGAAAGAATTACAGGTACACTCGGTTTCGGTGGGATGTGCCAGGGTACCCTTAGCATGGCTGGCACACTAGGAACGTAGGCTGTGACGCTGCACACCAAAAATTACTGGTAGGCTGCGCCGTTTCACAGTTATGCGTTGCGTGACAGTCTGACAGCTTCGCCACCGGCCAGTGTCCGAGCCATAGGATTCGCGTGTGTGGTCGTCACGCGACCATTTGCCCTGCAGCCACGCAGTGGTAAACACGGGTCTACGCTGTTCCCGCCTTGCATTCCTCAGTCGGCCAAACAACATTGGCAGTTCAGTGAGCGGTCCACCGCTCGACCTCTGTAGACAAGCAGCGTTTGATCGCTGTGGATTTCGGACTTCGGGAAGTGTTGGAAGGAGCTCGGTTGGAAAGGATGTAGCGAAAGGAAAGGGGAATTTTATGATGTCAACAGAGGATTCTCCTACCCTACAATAATAACATAATTTCTAACTTTTACACTTTTTAGAACTTTCGTTCGAATTATTGGTGGGGTGGCTTTATAAACCAGGATCCAATTGATAAACAGACCTTGCTTGAGCCCTGGCCGCCATCACCCGATCCATTGATTGCAGTTCTACAGTAGATATTTGGCAAAACGCTTCACGTGCCGCTAATGCATTCACACGACCACCCCGGAAGCTCGCGTTTTCCACATTATCGTGCCAGTTGCCAATTGACCCTCCTAGCCAGTGGCTAAAAGCAAGCGCGTGAAGCGGCTCGAAGCCAGCCTTTCTAGGACAGGGGAGACCAGCGCAAGCCAGTGCCCAAGCCAACTGAGCTACTGGGGCGGCGGATCCCAAGGCGGCACTTGCTTGCTTAATTCAGATTCATTGATGAATCAATTAACTACTTGCTTACATTACATCCGTTTCATTGATATTCACGCGTTGTTCAGCATGCGGCATATGTTGTATGATATGAATTATTTATTGTATATATTGTACGCTAGATTGCAAGCGACATATTCAGATTCTCTATGCGCAAATAAAATATTTCCTCAAACGGATACCATCTAATTAGTTTACCATAATGCTATAATCTAATTAGTTTACGTAATCTAATTAGTTTATCATAAGGTTCGAGTCGCTTCACGCGCTGCTTTTTAGCTCCCGGCTGGGAGGGCCAGTTGTCAACTGGGACGATGAGGTCGATAACGAGCTACCGGGGTGACCGTGTCGGTGTATTGCCAGCACGTGAAGCATTTTGCCAAATTTCTACTGTAGAACTGCAATTCTTGGATCGGGTGGTGAGGTCAGGATTCAAACAACAAGCTTAACGGTCTCGTTATCAAGCAAACATGGCGAAGTTTAGAGATTTCAGTTTAATTACCGGCCTTATGCTCATAATTAACGTATTTGAAATTTATATAATGAATACATCCGAGTTAATTTAATGAATCTATCTGTCTTTATTCGAAAACGAAAACTTGATGTTACCCCTGAAAAGCATTGCGGGCATTGACGGCAAGCTCTAGTAAGCTTATATTATTATGCTTATATTATTGCACGGAAAGCTTATATTATTATGTGCATGGGTGTAACCACTGCGGGGGGGGGGCTGTGGGGACATGTCCCCCAAATTCTGAAAAGTGGCGATTTGTCCCCCTCAAATATTTTTTCGTGTCCCCTAAGCCTCAGCTGCCTGAGTAGGATCGCCGCAAAATTATGCTTCATCATGTATAAAGTGAAAATATTTATGCAAGAAAATCACCAAAAATACAATACTGGAAGCCGATCTAGCCAATCAGCGGGCTCCACAGGCTACCTGTCGTCACAAAATCTCCAAGTGGTAAATCAGCAAGCGTTAGAAATTTCTGCTTCCAAGCCATTCCTGAATAACATGAACCTTGACCATCCTGTGTTTTCGCCTGGGTGGAAAATTGTGCTTTGCGAAGTAACACATTTGCATTATCGCAAGGCTTTATGCGTCTTAGGTTGCATTCCCCTGCGCATATATCAATATATAAACAAACGTGACTCTCGGTGTCCTTGGGTATCTTCAAGACCATAGAGGGGAGTCATTGGCAGCCTTAAGCTCGTGCGTCCAGTCATGGGCGCCGCCACGAATTTTTGGCTGGGGGGTCAGGCTCCACAGTTCAGCAACGACCTATGGGGTCCAATGTCCGGTGAGTGGGGGGGGGGGGTGGATGGAGAGAGCAAAGCTTGGTGTGTACAGCCAACCAGTCAAAAGCAATAAACTGGGAATACTTCATGCTTTATCCATGAACAGCAACTCTGCATTCATAATCATAGCAACTTTTCTACCATTGCCCCGGATTCGGCGACAAGCGTAACATTCCCCGACTATGGCAACATTTTCAGCATTCAGAAGCGTAGACTTGACTCGTACATCATCGACTGCATCAGCGACACCGATGAGGACTAGATAAATTCAGCAACTGCCACGAGGAATTCATACCTACAAACATACAACAACTGTTCGTGAGGAATGAAAGCAAAATGCTACAATGTTCTTCGAAATAAAAATTGGCGCTCCCGTCCCAGGCAAAGCACAAAATCAGGTAATCTACCGCGACACGTCGGCAGTTCAATCAAGCAATCTGAAATTAGAGGGCTCATAAACAAACTGGAGCTCCCGCTGCCGCCGTGACACACGCGCGCCACTCGCCAGTCCTTTACGCGAGCCCGAACACCCGCTCTCGCCCAGGGTTCTGACGGATGAAGGCAGCCGCGACCTGGTCGACATCCACGCGAGTCAGGCGGTCGCGGTGGACGTGGCACACAGCTACCGCGTTGAGGCGCGCCTGCCCCATTGTGGCGCGCAGCCATGTCTTCAGCCGGCGGAGCGCACTGAAGCTGCGCTCAGTCGCGGCGGAGCTGGCCGGCAGGGTGAGGAGCAGGCGCGTCAGCTTCACTGCGTCCGGGAACATCTTGCGTGTGGGCTCATCCAGGTTCCGGATTATATCTGCCGCTTCTTCGAGGCTTTCCGGCCGCCTGTTTTTAAACAGGACGCGCAGCTGCGGCGCCAGGTCAGCAGCTGACAGCTCCGCTGACCAGGGAGAGCTGCTCAGAAACTCTCTGAGGCCTGCGGCGCCACCGTCAGCCAGCAGCGCCTGCTCCGCCTTGGCGTGATGCTTGACGCCTTCCTGGTCCAGGCGGTCACTCAGCTGGATGCAGGCGGTGTCGATAGCCAGCAGCAGCTCTCGCCGTAGGTACTGCTGGATGTTAGCTGGCTCGTCTGGTTCACCGCCGTCGCCGTCGGCGTTGCTGGCTGAAGCGCGCTTCTCCCGCGGCAGCACGATGGGCACGTCGCAGCCTGATCCCTTCACCTGCTGCAGGCACTCCTGGATGGCTTCGTCCGCCCCGTCGCGCTGAGCCTGCAGCTGCTGCTTGGCGGACTCGGCTCCACGCAGAAGCTGGGAGACAGTGCAGCGGGAGCCCTGGACGCTGCGGTTAAGCCGGTCCAAAGGCGACAGCACTGCACGCGCCAGGTGGAGCGCCAGCAGGGTTGACTCCTTGCACAGCTGGGCGTGAAGGCCCGCCGCTCTCGCCGCCACGTGGCTGCGACCAGCGCCCAGCTCCGCCACCGTGGCCAGTACCTCGCTGTACTGCTTGATGGCAGCATCCACTGCCTGTAGCCGCACTGTCCACCTCGTGGGGCAGAGCGGCCGCAGCTTCCTTGGCACCTCCTCCCCCTTGCCCACGCACAGCTGCCGGAACTTCTCCCGGAAGGTGAGGGACTGGCCGAAGAGGCGCCCCAGCTCGTTCAGTGTGTAGAGGGTGTTGCGGATCAGCTGGGAGGCGTCGGCGCTCTCCTTCGCCACTAGGTTGATGCAGTGGGCGCCGCAGTGGACAAAGAGCGCTGCTGGCTGTTTGCCGCGCAGGATGGCTTGGGCGCCGCGGAAACCTCCCGCCATGTTTGCGGCCCCATCGAAAGTGAGGCCGCGAAGGCCAGCCAGGGGAGGTTCATGCGCTGAAGCGAGTCCTCGATGATGCGCGCCAGAGCAGCACCCGTCGTCGACGGCGTCTCGTGAAACCCCACGAACTCCTCGTGGACTTGGAGGGCCTTGTCTGAATACCGGATGCACACCGACTGCTGCTCGTGGCCGCTGAGGTCTTGGGTGCCGTCGACGATCACGGAGTAGCAGAGGTCGCCGGCCGCACTGTCTTGGATCTCCGTGATGATCTCTCGCAGCACCTGATGACTGGCGAGCAGCAGCAGCTCATCGCTCCCTTCTTTGCAGCCACTGCTGTAGCTCGGGGCAGTCGGCGGCTCGCAGCTGCAGCAGCTCGATGAAGTTGCCCTGGTCCTGTTCATGCCCTCTGAGGGCCAGACCCTGTCTGCCCAGGTACACGGGGCTGGTGATTATCTTCACGAGGCAGGCCCTGTTGGTCTGCTGCTGGCGCTGATTGGCCGTCTGAATGACGTCTGCGATCGGGCGGCTCGCAGTTGGGAGGTTGTCCCCGTGATCTGTGGAGATGGCGTGCTGCTTAAACTTCTCCAGCGCCTTCTTCCAGTTGTTGAAGCCTCCAGCCCAGAAGCCAGGTTTCTGAGCTGGGTTGGCGGTGCCGCGCTCGTGCGCGCGGACGCAGTAGAAACAGAATACTTTTCCACGGACGGGGTCGAAGTGCAGCCATGGGTACTGCTGGTACCAGTGATCATGGAAGACCACAGTCTTGCCTTGAAGCACCTGCCTAGGGATCGTCTTAGCTGGCGGCTGATTTGGCATCTCTAAATCCAGGAGGCGCCATGGCGACTGCTGCGGCGATGATGTTGAGTCACGACTGAGACCAGGATCTGGAAGAAAAGGAGGAGGAAGGGCATACAAATGGCCAGAAAATGGATGTGTGGAAAAATCACTCGCGTCGAACGCAAGTTTTGGACGACGAGATGGTGTTCCTTCATTGACCACTGGTTTCACAACTCTAGCTATAGCTCCAGCACAACTCCAGCACAACTCCAAATAAAACCCCAAGAAACTTTGCGAGCGGAAAGCCAAGAAACTGGTTACGCTAAACCAGTTTCTCAGCTAGGAAACTGGTTTAGAGCAAATGGTTTCCTAGCTAGGAACCGGCATTGATTTGCCCCAAAATTTGCCTCTGAACAGGGGCCTAAAATACTGTTCGGAAGTGAGATGAGTTCAAGTTTCAGAGCACTTCCAAGCACAAACAATCCCATTTTACCTTTCGACCTTACATACATTTGATTTGACGGCAAGTAGGTCCAGTTGCTCATACAAGGGACGATCGTTTCTGTGTTTCTATGCATCGCACCATTTATCAAAAAAGGGAAAAGATGAAAGTGAGAATCAATCGATACAAAAATGAAAGATCTGAAAGCGAAAATAGGGTTTACCTTCGAACCCAGTGAAAAGGCACTGGGTACTAGGGGAGGGTACCTGAGGGGCCAATATCTCACTTAAAAAAGGAAAAAATGAATATTTTCATATCGAGACAACAACAGCACCACAGAATGGGCGACAGGTGTGTTATGAACTCACCAGTGCAGGCGCGCTTGGAGGGTGGAGGTGTAACAGGAGCTGAGGCTCCGGTGGAGGAGGATGACGTGGCAGCTGGACGAGGGACTAGTGAGGCTGACTGTGGCTCCTGGGAAGTGGTGAAACATATGTGAGTTGGAAAGTTGACAGAAAAGTTAACAGGGGTAGGTGAGGCAGTTCACATGGGGGCATCTGAGTTCTCCCAACTTCCCTGCCTGAGTGCACCACTGGCAGTTTTGTGTGCATATATGCAGCCTTTATGGCGCATGCGACTGTTTAGACCCATTAATGGGCCATGGCCTTTGGTTTCTCAACCCTAGACATGATGACAGTGATAAAACTGATCTGGTACCTACATACAGCAGTGCAGCCAGGAAATTTGTAAGGGGGGGAGTGGGTGGAGCTAACACAAAAGGGGCCCCGACAGTGCTAAATGGGCCCATCTCCCAGGGAGGCCCAGGCCTCTATGTCTCCCCATCAATGACTCAGCAACCAGGGGGTGGGGTGCATTCCCGACATTTTGGAGGAGCCCGGCGTCTTCCCTTCCAAAACTCACCTTCTTAGAACAAAAAGATCGGATGTCCATGGTGACAGCAAGTCTCAGGCAGTAGGTGGCTATTAGGAGACACCGGCACTGAATTGTTTATTTATTGGGTAAGTCCAAGGCCCTAAAAGGAGAGGTACAGTCACTTCGGCGTTTAAAAAGCGCTGTAAACAACACTAGTGCGCCAAGATACCTGTTTTACATATTTGCTACCATATGCTGGGAGAAGTGTTTTCCTTCATTCTGGTTCATTTATGAATGCGGAAAAATCCATTGACTGGGGCCCGACAGGTCTCGAAAGTGGGCCCGGCAGGTCTCAAAACTGGGGGGTCAACCCCCCAGCTCTGCCGGCTGGGGGTCGCGACCCCCCAACCCCCTGCTCACGGCGCCCCTGCGTCCAGTTAACGTCGTGTTCGTATTCGTATTCAGCGACGAGTTCGCCAGAGACGTATTTGTATTGGCATTGGCATTCAGCGACGGGCTCATGATCGTTCGAATCAAATACCACAAATGCTTCTGCTTGTACTGAACACGCTGGAAGCAACTACATGGGTCTCATATGACCACTTTAACGGTCAAGGTCCAACGCAAACCGGTTCCTTCGGTCGCCCCGCGTTTCTTCGTTTTCTCCCAAAGCTACCCATGTTTGATATCAAGAGATAGCCCGTGAGCAACCCTCGAGTAACATTTCAAACCGGTACATGTTAAGGTCAAACTTCAAGGTCAAAGATTAGTTTGATTTATTAGATGGTGATGTTGAAGCGATATCGACCGAACGCGAGGTTTGGTTGCTATCGCTTCAATTTCCAACAAATGAGCGTCATTCGAGGTGGCTTGTTATGCGGTATTAGAAAGTTAAGCCATGGAATTATTTTTTCAAGGGCAAAGGCCAAGCTGATCCTTCGGTCGCATCATTTTTTTTTCGCTCAAACCTATCCCAATCTTTTATCAAGCGATATCCAGTTTGCTAACGCTCGAGTAACATATCAAACCGGGACATGTCAAGGTCAAAGGTTTGATTGAGTTCTTCGATGACCTCGCTTTTCGTTGGTATGGCTTCAATTTGCAGAAAATGGATGTCATTCAACGTCGCTTGTTGTGCCGTATCAGAAAGTTGGTAATTCGAAATACTCTCGACGGATCAAAATTCAAGCTGATTTCTTTGGTCGCCTCGCATTTTTTGGGGGTTTTCGCCCAAGCCTACAGAGATCCACTATCAAGCGATACCGAACTCTCGAGTAACATTTTGAAACCGGGATATGTCAAGGTCAAACCTCAAGGTCAAAGGCTAGTTTGAATTTTTCGAAGTCCTCGCGATTCGTCTCTATGGATTCAATTTGCCATTCGACGTGGCTTGTACCGTATTATAATGTTACGAAATCGAACTAATTTAAAAGGTCAAAAGTCAAACCGATTTCTTCGGTCGCCTCACTTTTTCTTCACCCTAACCTATCCACGTCTGGGTATCAAGCAATAGCCCGTGGTGAACCTCGAGTAACATTTCAAACCGGGACATGTCAATGTCCCGGTTAAATTAAATAACCACAAGATCAAATTCAGCTTCAGCTTAAATTGCTCGAAGTACTCGCGCCTCGTTGCTATGTCATCAATTTGCATCAAGTGGATGTTATTCGACGTGCCGTGACGTACTCTAGCAAACCGTTAAGAAATCACATTAATTTGCAATGTCAAAGGTCGAACTCATTGCTTCGGTCGCCCCGCGTTTCTTCGTTTTCTCCCAAAGCTACCCATGTTTGTTATCAAGAGATAGCCCGTGGGCAAACCTCGAGTAATATTTCAAACCGGGACATGTCAGGTCAAGCTTCAAGGTCAAAGGTTGGTTTTATTTTGTCGAAGTCCTCGCGTTTCGTCACTATGACTTCAATTTGCAATATGTGGGTGTCATTCGACGTTGCTTGCTTTACGGTATCCGAATGTTGAGATATCGAAATAATTTCGAAGGTGTCGAAGGTCCGATGTGTGTACAATGATTGAGTGTAATAGGAATAGGAGGGTCAGATCTCTTTTTGTTTGCAGCCGCTGTGATAGCAGGCACTCATATCCTACATGACTAGCAGCTCCCCCAAGAAATCCGTCATAGCCTGCTCGGACGGCGCTCTCATTGCCGGCTTTTAATTTACACTGCCACATTGCCGTTCCGGACATATAAAAAATACTGAAATTGTCCGCTTTCCTCTTAATAGTTCAACGGAAGTTGCCGAATTTGCAAGAGAAGCCACACGTGAATGCGCGCGATTTTATAACCAGCAAGAGTTCATAACGAAAGAGCATAATAACCGCGAGTTGTAATCAGGAGTGGATCCGGGAATTGTCATGGGGGGCACTTGTATGGAGGAACGCCATTTCTTTTGAGCGGCACCACTGCGAAAGCACCTGGAGGGGCGCCTCTGGCTGAAAAAAAATCAGGGGGCGTGCTGCACTCGGTCCTTCTCGAAAGAGCGCCTTCCCTTCCAAGGGGAAAGAAAGCGCCCTTTTCTTTCATAGGGGCGCCTCTGGCTGACAAATTCGAGCTTGTACACTGGAGCCTTTTCAGAGGGGCGCCTTTTCCCGGCCGGAGGGACGCCACCTTCCATGTGGGGGGCACGTGCCCTCAGTGCCACAGCCTTTATCCGCCCTGGTTGGTTGTCATTGCATCGAAATGTGTCCCCGTAAAACAGGAAAGCATGAGAAAGGTTATTGTATGTCCATATTTACTACAATTAAATCATCGTCCAATATTTTGTGTTATTCCTGATACGTTTAACATACTTACAGCATTGATCTATGGTGATTGTGAAATCGGGCCCAGCACATACAACATAAAGCTAGATGTTCATAGGTAGTGATAAGGAGTGAAACTTGCTAATTTTGGCGGAACTTTTTGTCCCCAAAATATCATTTTTAATAAGGGCAAGTCTGAAAACAAGACATTGAAAATGAAGTGGCAGAAATCCGAGGATTTTTTTGTTTTTGTTTGGGGGGGGGGGGATATCCCTCTATCTATCCTGTCCAAACTTACGGCGTCCCTGGTTTGTCCCTCTCCCCCCCTCCCCTCATTTCGAAACCGTGGCCACACCCATGATTATGAGCATAAGGCTGGTAATTCAAATGATACCAATAATGTTGCTCATCCAGTGCATAATATAACTTGTCAAAAGTTAAGAGATATTGAATGATCTTTAAGAGCGAAAAATGTTATCAGATAAAACAATTATTTATTTTGCTACATTTCAAACGACTCCCACCGCACATGTTGTTGCATTTTGCTGTTTGTGCCATGTATGCTTGTTCATATTTTCATGCTGACACTTATCTGGTAACCATGCCTTTTGCTGTACGTGTATGCATGCCAATAATCACTTGGATCTGTTTCTTTTTCTCTCCATGTAGGCTGTTAACCAAGGCCCTTAACATCAGGTATAACCGTCCGTAGATTGTAACTTTCCGTGACGTCATATGCTTTCAAAGGCCGAAGTCTACGATGCCTTCAATGCTTTTCAGGGGTAACTTATCAAGTTGTCGTTTTGGAATACATAGAGAAAGATTCATAAAACGAAGACCATGTGATCGAACGCATCTTTCTCCAAAGAAAAAAACACTTATCTGCCGTTTTCACAACGCATGTACGAGGAGGGTGACAAAATCAACGTGCTAGCTATTTTGCAGTGTACGAAACATAAAGCAATTGGATGTCGTTCATGAAATGCGGTTTATGGGATCTGGTGTCAGGTATGCAAATAAGTATGTGATGTGGGTGAAACCGGAGGGCTATTGTGCTCTGGGATTGAGAAACCACCCTTCCAGTGTAAGGCTGGGGAAATAGACACGGACTCGGCTTCTCACTTTTTACTTCCAGGCAATTCGTTGAATGAGGTACGAGTAGTAGGGCTCGGGAGGGTTTGGTAGAAGTATGTGGTGTATAGGCGTCTCAGTGAACAGAGATGGATGGGGTTATTACCTCCCGGTGTATTTATTTAAAGCTGCAACGCATGTTTTAAGGCCCTGCCGCCTTTTGCTAGACTCGCTGCGCTTTGAAGGGCCCGGTGCATCTTGGACCTCCCGTTGTGCTTTTAGGATCCCGCTGTGCTTATTTGGAGCTTCTGACGCACATTTGTGGGACCACACACACCACGGTTCTGGGGGCTCCGGTATGATTTCTTGGGGCTCCGGCGCGGCTTTTCGGGCCCAGGCGCGTGGTTCCCGGGGGGGGCGACGCCAGTTTTATGTGCTCGACGCAATTTTCGGTGACTTCCTCCAAATTGTCTAAAGTCCGAGTCCCGACCTGACTTTTCGGGGCCCTGGTGCCATATTCTGGTGTCCCGCCACGATTTTTTCGCGGTCCGGTACGTTGTTTTTCAGGGCCGTACGCGATTTTTGAAGGTGATACGTTTGGGGCCTCGGATGGATTTTCCTGTCCGTGATATTTGTTTTTTTTTCGGATTCTCTCCTGATTTTGGAAGGCTCCGGCTTGAGTTTTGTCGGGTCCCGATGCGATTTTTGGGGCCACGCCATGCTTATTTGGGGCCATGGACGCAATTTCTTGGGAGACCAGACGGAAATTTGTTATGCCCCGATCCAAGTTTTTGGGACTACCGACGGAAAGTTTGGGACAAACGCGCGATATTGGGGGCTCGGCGCGAGTCGAAGGGCCGCCTTGTACTTAGCTTGGCCCCAGCGCGATTTTGGCGGGCCGCAGCGCAAATTTTCGGGCCCGGCGCAAGTTTTTCTTGGTGTCCTCTGTGTTTATTTGGAACCTCGTACCGCGAATTCTGGGAGCCACAACGCGAATTTATGGGGCCCCAGCCCGATTTTTAGGGACCCTGCGCGATTCTTCGGAGCCCACCACTTCAGGAGGAGAGGGGGGACTGCCCCTTTGGTGCGCCACTGCGGCTGCTCGTCGAGTTATTTTTTTTTCAGTCGATGGCACCCTTCAGGGAAGAAATTCCCTTCGGATAATTTTCTTTCGGGACCTGTTATGAATTCTCCGGTGCTCGGGTCATTCGATGGGGTTATTGTTGAGGTCGATTCCCATTTTTTGTAAGACCCTGTGCGACAATTTTGTTCCCCGTTACGATTCTTCGGGCTCCCGGTGCAATTTTTTGTGATGCTCCAACACATAACCCTTTGGGATTTTTTTTACCTTTACCCTTGTGCCGCAGAGTGACATTCGATGGGGGATTCATTGTTGGGAGGCCAGCTCGACTTTGGCTTCGGCAACTTTTGTTCCCCAAATTTAAAGACGCGACGCGACGTTTTAAGTCTAAGTGCGATTTTTCAATTTTGAATTCCCCGTCACGATTCTTCGGGCTCCTTTTTTTGATTTTGGACCCCAGAGTGATTGTCCATTTCAACTTTTTTTTCCCCGGGCTCCAACACATTTGTCTCTTTCGGGCCGACCTGTCGAACCCACGTATTTTAAGGCGCCTTTTGGACCAGTACTTAGCGTGAAAACCGCTAGAGTTTAAAGACCCCAGGCACGACGTTTTTGGGCCCCAGTGTGATTTTCGGGGCCCCAGATGCGAACCTTTGATGCCCTCATCGTGATTTTCAGGGGTTCCAGTCCGACTTTTCGGGGGCCCCAGGGCGATTTTCAGAGGACCCGGCCAGACATTTTGGGTCCAGCGTGATTTTCAGTGGCTCGGCCCGTCTTTTTGGGGCCCAAAGCATCATTTCCAAGGGCCTAGGCGATACTCCTTGGGCCCTCAGCGTGATATCGAAGGGCCGACCCGACCTTTGGAGGCCCCAGCGTGAATTTCTGGGGCTCCGGCGAGCCGTTTTAGGCCCCAAAGATATTTTCACGGGCTCGGTCCCACTTTTTGGAGCACCCTGCTTCATTTTTAGGGACCCGAAGCGATTTTCGGAGCTCCCAGTGCGATTTTTCAAGGGCATTGATGCGATATCGGGAGCCAGCGTCATTTTCAGGGGCACCTGCGTGACTTTGGCGGCCCCCATTGTGATATTTAGGAGCCCCAGTGCGATTTGTGGGGATCCAGGGTATTTTTTTACAGGGTCTGGGACAATTTTTTTCTGAACTCGGCGCGATTCTTGGAGGCTCCACAACCTCTTAGGGGGGGGCGGTTACCTGTCCCTTTTGTACCCCCTTCGGTACGCCACTGGTGCGTTAGCGATGCAGATGGAAAAGTTATCCGGTAGAGGTTCTGAAAGCCTAAGGCATCGTCCAGTGGTGCAGATGCCTACCTTGATCTCGTGTTTTGACCATCCGTGAATACGAGTGAATGATTCCGATTGTTGAGGTCGGCGAATTTGTTGAAGGTGCCAATATTTTTTTTCGCCGATGTCATATCTGATTTCTTTTCCGAGAGCAAGTACTCGCCCTTTGGTTGACTGTGGTCTGTAATTGCCTTGTGAGCGATCGAGTTGCGCAGCATTGTGGGGGTTGAAGATCTGAAAGAGCTGTGGCAATTTGAACACCACTATGGTGGGAGTTTGCGCCCAAGCCGGCTTCTGTGGCATCTGTGAGGTTGAAAGCATCGCTGTGCCGGACTGCATCAGCGAGTCTTCACCCGACTGAACTCGGCCTCAGTCAATGAGTCTTCACTGGGCGGAACTCTCGTCTGCGTCAGTGAGTTTTCGATTGGCAGAACTCTCGCATGCGTCAGTACGTTTTCACTTAGCAGAACTCTCACATGCGTCAGTGAGTCTTCACTAGGCAGAACTCTCGCCCGCGTCAGTAAGCTTCATCTAACGGAACTCTCGCCTGCGTCAGTGAGCTTTCACGCGGCAGAACTCTCGCCGGCGTCACTTGACAGAACACTCACCAACCTTAATTTGTCGCACTCTTCACTTGGCGGGATTTCATCTGCTGTTGATAGGTTTTTATTCGGCAGACTCCCGCCGGGGAACAGTCAGTCTTCTCTTTGCGGAACCCCGCCTGCGACAGCAAGTCTTGCCTTGACGGTATCCTGAACTGCGGCAAACAACACATAGGGCACCGTCAGGATGCGCAGTGGCTGGTTAGTCACCTGGAACGACCGGCTGGCCGCGTGATCTGCATGCAATATGCGTCGCAGAAGCTCCTCAGCTCGTAAAATTCGCCGAGCCCATCGGGCTCAGACGAGTGGCCGAGTGCCTTATCGACAAACTTTTCCAGACATTCTGCCGCAGCCTTCCCGTGGGACGTCATTTCAGCGTTCTGTACCGACGCGTGGTGTTGAATTAATGTTATGCGTGATGCGAGCTAAGCGAGAACTCAAACCCAACTGGGCCGGATTCTATCATGAATGTTATGCTGCGGCGTTGTTCCACGTCGTCGCATGCGTCGGTATCGCACGCGACGGCGTCGTCAACGCCAGGCCATTCTGCCGCGTCGTTCGGCGCCGTACCATGTTCCGGCGTTATACTCACGGGCCGGTGCGGCCATAAAACCAAGCCGCCTGCGTCGCTTGCAAGCTGTTCGCCGCGTCCCCTGCTCAGCGATCCACAGCGTCGCCTGCCGACGTCCATGACAGTTCGGACTGACGATTCCTGTCGCATTCCAGGATAGAGGATCATCGATCAGACGTTGTGAACCTCCTTCGGCTCATCGTCCCTTTCGTGCATGAAATATGTCTTAATTAATCCCGCTGCACAAAACACAGCATGTAACATTGCAATTGTAATTGTAATTGCAATTGTAACATTGTAACATTGCAATTCACTGCGCACTAAAACTCACCTTCCTATATTCATCCACACTCTGAACGATATCCATCATCCATTCCACGATTATCCATCTGCATACACCATCCACCATCATCCACGATGACATTATACATTACCCACGGGGTGATATCCGCCGTCCCGATTGATAGTCACTGTTTGTGACGAAGAGCACGTTATAATAGGCTTCCATAGAGCCGTAACACGCTAGTGTGATGAAGATGATGATTGGGCGTACATGTAATCGCAGCACGCTAGTGTGATGATTATGATTGGTGATGATGATTGACGATTCTAAGGTGAACAAACTTTTGCATCGGCATCTGGACGGAAGTTCCTAAACCATCTCGCACAAGATTCGTACGTAATGCAAAGGTCTGAATAGCAAAAGGCTTACTCAAAGGTTAGCATTGCATGATATTCGTTCAGTATAAAGTTCATAAAGCATAATGTTCACATATTTAACGGTTCGTATAGAAAAAAAGTAATGTTCGTAAAGTGCAAAAGGTTGGCATAGTATAATGTTAGTATTCTTGAAGGTTCGCATAGCTAAAAGTCGTAAGGACATGTTCGTAAGCATAATATCACTCCAACTGTACCGTAATCTTTGGTCCTGTTCTCAAGTTGCCATTATATTTTCAATTCATGCAAAGGGTATAATAAAACTGATGACAGTGAATCCCTAAGGAGCTCTCAACACCAAGCAGCCGCCGCCGGAAAGCAGCAAAACAGCACGCATTCAGAGGCGAAATTCTGCTACAACTTCACCGTGCCACTGGATAGGTATGCTATGCTTTCATAGTTATTCTAAGGTTACTAGTGATCAGGGCCTACACATTATCTTGCGGAGGGGTAAAGTAAAGCTAAATCCATTTAGACATCCGGGAGATGTCCCCCACCTAGCACCGCCTTCAACACCCCTAAAACATCACACACACTATAAAGTAAAACTCCCTCAGCGTAAATGTACATTTGCCTGCGCTTTGCTTGCAAAGCACACTCGCTTTAAAAGCGGCGCAAATGACCTGTATAGTCCGGCATGCCACTAAGAATCACTCTCCCCCTATTTTTATTCAGAACTAATCCAACGCTATTCACCAGTGATTGTTGCCCCGATGTCGTGAGTCCACAAACGCCCGTTGCCCAATGATGGCTACGCCCTTACCCAAAGTGGATATCCGGATATCGTGGATATATTGTGGCATCACATTCTGTTTCGGGGTGGAAATGCCGTAGGGCGTATGGGATATAGACACAAACCCAAGCAAGTACACCAAAATCGACCACTCAAATTTGCTGAGGTTGGCTGATTATCCAAGATCACGTCTAGGGAGTTCTGGTCGGTGTATGGGGAAGCTAGATGACAGCTTTGACTGGGAGGGCAACTAGCCGCAATGTGTGTGTGTTTTTTTCCACTGAATTCAGCCACTTCGAAATAAGCTGCCCATGCCCCATTGCACATTAAATTCAACACTACTGCGAGACAGACGGCGTACTGCCGGACTGCTGCCCCCACGTTACCATGCTAATAGAAACCCTGACCATTTTCCATAGATTTCGACGTCCATAGCAGATCTTAAAGGGAGCTGAAGTATTTTATGATCAGTTAGGATAAGTCCCCAACAATTTAACAATTTTATGTTATGGCTTGTTATGAAAACCTGCCATGGGCGCCTACGAACCTCGAAGTCATTGTGGAGACGCATGTCCGCCGTCAAAGACATTGTGAAAGCGCATGTCCGCCGCCAAAGACATGGAAACGCATATCCGCCATCAAAGACATTGTGGAAACACATGTCCGCCACCAAAGACATCGTGTGTCCACGCATGTTGTACATAGCCCACCTCTGCACTGGAAGCGTCGTGAATGGTACGATGCAACCATAATAAATATATACTCACTATATTATCAGCCGTCAGTTTCAGCTGCAGCTCAACATTAATGCCCAACCGCTCGCCGAAATCGAACGCAAGCAGCTGTCCCTTGCAGTGATCTATAGTAGCCGAGCTGTACTCTTTTCGTTGGGGATGCACAGCACCAGTGCTTCATATAATTGCAAGAACACATTTTGTTGAGCGGATCGGAGCGAGGGTACATTCTAAGATCTCCCGTCCAGAGAAGAAATTTTGATTTATATGGCTCAATTCATGTAATGTTACATTTTGCTTCCATTGTATTTTTGTACTTTCACATTAATATCAGGCATAATTATTCTTTTTTTTACATTCAAAGTTGGTTAATAAAAGCATATAAAACCAACAAAACTTGGGTATGCGCATTTTCAAATCATCCGTGATGCAACGGCCCATCTAAAGCCGGTCATTTGATCATCGGCTTAAATAGCCTCCGTTCCGATTGATCAAGATACCAATGCTATTTCAGTTATACACCATTTTCGAACCAAGTTTCCAAATTTTAGTCCGGCTGGCTCCGGACTACAAATTGCGCTATTTCGTGCCGAAGGGAATGCTAGAACTCTTCACTATTCCTTGATATATGGCGGCAGCTGAAACTATGGCTTTCATCCTCATTCTCCAATCGGAGGTAAGATGGTCTACCAAAACTATTGATTTAGAACTTCGAGAAAGGCATCAATCTCCTGATGCCTTCACCATTGGCTTGTCAACATAAAATTAAGGATATACGTTAAGCAGCAGGAAATGCGAAAGAAAGGGAATCCGATATATTTGTTCGACGTTTCGACCTTTGGCCATGCTCACGGCCGTAACATGCGTAAGATGGTATGGTGTGTAAGTTCGTGATGCTCACGATGGTAGGCTACGTAAGATGGTATGGTGTGTAAGTTCGTGATGCTCACGATGGTAGGCTACGTAAGATGGTATGGTGTGTAAGTTCGTGATGCTCACGATGGTAGGTTACGTAAGATGGTATGGTGTGTAAGTTCGTGATGGTCACGGTAGTAAGTTGCGTGAGATTGTATGGCGTGCAAATTTGTTGGATACGGTCTTGTGATCATGGCCAAGGGTCGAAAATAAGTCCAACATATATTTTAATAGTGTTTATATCTAATTTCCTTATCATGCTAAACGACGGTCGACAATTATACATTGAGTACCTAAGAAGCATTGAAGCGTCCCAGCCTAAAACAAGGTTGCCTAAGTGGCAGGGTATTTTTTAAATCTTGGGGGTGGCTTCCTCGAGTTGGCTTTGAATTGGAGTAAGTCAGAGCTCCATATGTGGTTCCCCGACTGGTGAATAACTTTACACTTATAAAACCTTTTGACCACAGCATGGTGTTTGGGTGCACGTAATGATCATACTTCCAACGCCTTCAGCATCACTTAAGGAAAATTGAGAACGGGGAGTTGCTAATACTTCAATAATCTGACTGCATTTGGAGCGGAATGTCGGCGCTGCCCGGGTGATATGTTCCGGTGGCAACAGGCAGAAACGTTAGGTCGGTGGAATGTTGGTGATATGTTCCGGTGGCAACAGGCAGAAACGTTAGGTCGGTGGAATGTTGGTGATATGTCCCGGTGGCAACAGGCAGAAACGTTAGGTCGGTGGAATGTTGGTGATATGTTCCGGTGGCAACAGGCAGAAACGTTAGGTCGGTGGAATGTTGGTGATATGTCCCGGTGGCAACAGGCAGAAACGTTAGGTCGGTGGAATGTTGGTGATATGTCCCGGTGGCAACAGGCAGAAACGTTAGGTCGGTGGAATGTTGGTGATATGTTCCGGTGGCAACAGGCAGAAACGTTAGGTCGGTGGAATGTTGGTGATATGTCCCGGTGGCAACAGGCAGAAACGTTAGGTCGGTGGAATGTTGGTGATATGTTCCGGTGGCAACAGGCAGAAACGTTAGGTCGGTGGAATGCTGTAGCGATAGTTGACATTCAGGTAAGTTTCTTTCTTGGGAGACTGTCTTTAATCGAGACCATATGACAACCGATTGTGTCGGTGTAAGATAGAGTATAGCTGTCGAAATCGTGCTGTAACATCGAGACACGACTTGTCGGTGCATAGGACGTTGATGTCTTTTTCACGTTGTGTTGAAAATGTCGGTGCATAGTGCATACAGTCGCTTACTCGTACGTGAACTCGGTCACGTCGTTATCATGCAGTCTGTAGTCTTTCAACCTCTCAACGGTCCTTAACCCATCATATGCGCATAAGACCAGTACTCTAATTTAATGCCATAAATGATGCATATCTTATACACACAGTCGACGCTCTTGCATCTCTATTGGAAACTTCAAAAGCCATCGGGTTGAAATACTACCAAGCTAATCAATGAGAGCCACAGCAATTTACGGCTTTATCAGTTCCACGGATTGACAGCACTTCGAGTGCGATTCACATTTGTCACGTCGGCGGAGCGAAATCAGTTCTCGTGAATGAGCTCCGGGAAAATGTATTTGCATTTAGTCTGCAATAAATTCGGATTAATGTTGCCCTGCCCAGCAACCGAAAATTATGGATCGATTTCGTAATGGAAGGGAGCATCGTATGTGAATGTTGATGCGAAATCGGAAAAACTTCCCTGGTTACGCAGAAGTAGAAGCCGAACAGCGAACTAATCACAGGGCAGTGTGTTGTTTGTGTAGCTAACACCAGGCCTAAATTTTGTATGATAAAACTTAGAAGCAGACTTGTCACGTCACGTCACGTCGCGTCATCACTTCTGGGTGTCTTCCGATCCATCAAGCTGCAAAGATCACTTCTGTCTTAAGTTGTCCGGCATCCTGATCGTGTACAGGTCACTTCTGTCTTCAGTTGTCCTGCATCCTGGTCGTGAGTGGGTGGTAAAATCAGCTGTGTTTGGAGTTCCAGCTCCAGATTTTATATTTTACTGTAGATCGTAACTGACGGCTCGGCGATGGCAGCCAGAGTTGTAAAGCACACCACCCTGTGAAACAGTGATTATACATGGCTGCACTTCGTTAATCATGGAGTAATATCTAGCCAGTTTTTCGTCTCAATTAAATCTAAGTTGCAGGTAATTTTGCAAAAAAATCATCCTTCGGAGTCGGAAGATTGGGCGCGGTCCGGCCGGACGGCCACCAGTATCGGTCCGGACTGGGTGGTCGGCTACGGCGAGCCAGGGTGTAATGGTAGGTCTCTTCGTCGGTGCACATGCACCTGCCAAACAAATATGTGCACACACAAGTATTGCTTGTGCACTCACAAAATGCTTCAGCAAACTGCGGAACACACTGCACCCACCCGACCTGCTGAACAGTATTACTTGTTATTTTTTTTGTCCCTCCCACTTCCTGAAAAACCCTAGGCGGGGAAGGGGGAAACACCCTCCCAACTTTGGATGAGCTTAGTATTGACCCTATGGGCGTTGCATAGAAATAATTGACTTCAAAATGGTTATTGCCACCACTTCCTCCTCCGAACGTTTGATAGTTCCTACGCCTCTACTGCTGCACCTCGTCATTCATTTCACTCTCAAATGCGCCAGAGAGAACAGAACACAGCGGCATTTCGGGAGCCTATTTGCTCATTGATCATTTTTTGCATGTTTATTTGGCTCGTTTTCCGCTAGTTTGCCTCTCTGTTAACTTTTGTTGTTTAACAAATATTCATAGCAATGACTGTGCTGCACAATACATACGCACATCAACGGCTGCACTGTACAACATACACCCACAGCAACGACTGCAGTGTACAACATACACCCACATCAACGACTGCACTGTACAACATACACCCACATCAACGACTGCACTGTACAACATACACTAACATCAACGACTGCACTGTACAACATATACTCACATCAACGACTGCACTGTACAACATACACTAACATCAACGACTGCACTGTACAACATACACTCACACCAACGACTGCAGTGTACAACATACACTAACATCAACGACTGCACTGTACAACATACACCCACACCAACGACTGCACTGTACAACATATACTCACATCAACGACTGCTCTGCATACAGCGTACACTACAAGATGTGCCCATATCGACGTCTGCACTGTGCAGGATATACCCACATTAGTGTCTGCACTGGATATTCCGTACAACACATGCCAATATCAACGTCTGCACTGCACTTACCGTACAGCATATATCCATATTAACGTCTGCACTGTGCAACGTATACCCATGTCAACATCTGCACTGTATGTACAGCATATGCCTTCAACCTCTGCACGGTGTACACCGTACAGCATATACCCACAGCAACGCCTGCACTGCACAACATATACCCACATCAACGTCTGCACTGTGTATGCCGTTCAACATAAACCCACATCGACGCCCGCACTATGCAGCATATAAATAGATCATCAAGATAGACGCACTGCGCACGTGGAGCGCCGGGTTCAGGAAATGGTTTTGAAATACAGACGTTCCACCCTCCAGGAAATCACTGACCGGCTGGGCATCAGCAAAGCGACAGTGAGAAGGATGCTCAATGAATTGGGGTACACCAAGGTTTGTTGCCGATGATCCCCAGGTCTCACCCAGGGGAAAAAGAGAGCGCGTGCAGGCTGTGCAAGAGCTGCTCACGCAGTACGATTTCGAGGGCCAATTTTTAGACTCGGTAATTATTGTTCGCGATACTTCTACGGCCGTTTGTGACAAAAACGGAGACTAACAAGAAAGGAGACAAAACAGTGGAAGAGGAGACACGAACGCACCCCGAGTGTACCAAAAATGGGGCGCACGAGCGAAAAAGTTAAGTGTACGGTGTTCTTCGACGCAGAGGGCATCGTGTGCATTGATTTTGTACCAAGAGGCAAGACCATGAAATCAACAACATGTGTCCAATCACTGAGAAAGACACTGAGGGCCATCAGCAACCAACCAGCTTCAAGGCAACCAAGCGAGGCCACCGGTTCATGCTCCACCATAACAACGCCAGGTCCCACACCTCCCGAAAGACGAAGGCGTTTCTGGAGAGTCAGGGACTGGAGACCATTGAACACCCACCGCACGCACCTGACCTGGCCTCTGCCGACTTTTTTTCGTTTGCCTGGACCCAAGAAGGCAGAGTGAGCTGAACCCGTGAAACAGAGTTCAACAGCGTCTCAGAGCTGGAGATTGCAGTGCGCCAAAAAGATGAAGGTTCCTCGAAAGAAGAGCTCAGGGCTGCACACATGCAGTGGATGGAGCGACTCCTAAAGTGTTTTCGAGTAGGTGAATATGTTGAGCCATTAACTGTGTATGCTTCATGCCTACGTGCTTTGCTTCCATGTAATACAGATGGTTTCATAAAGTGTAAAACAACCTTAGTGCCCGCAAATAGTTCCGGGAGCATGCAGTTGAAGTGTAGTTTCCAAGAAATCATGGCGATATGTGAAGCCCATTTGGCCATCTACTTCTCACGACACGTTCGTGGGCTGCTTTGCACTCACTTTGAAAGCTGAACTCTCAGCTGATTGCCAAACCTGTTCCAGAAATCCAACAAATCGATTGATGATTGCATTGTAGCCTTCTTGTTGAACGTTCCTGCCTGCTTGCCTAGGTAGTGGTTGCCGTCTCAACTTGAAAATCTTCCCACCCACCTAGTGATCCAGTTCCTCGCAAAGTTGAGGAACTATGGGAGGAACTGGTCCTGAACTTTGAATGGTCACATTACTTCATCGTCTTGGTTCGCAAGTTGTATCTTTATTTACGTTTAGGTTTATCTTCTTTGTATCCAAACATGCGCCATAGTTTTTGGTAACCCACGAAAGTTATGCCCCAATACATATAATATAAAGGTTCAGCTTTTGTTCCACAGGTGTATTTTGAAAACGGAAAATGTGCATAGTAACCCTTGTCGATTGCTAGATATTGTTCTAATTTCCGAAGTTGATATAATGATTGACTTCCCTCGAGCTAATGTTGGGAACGACACCCATGATGGCACCCATTTTTTTCTTGCTCAAGGCTTATTACTAGTCAGCCTGGTGGGGTAAGTTACTGTGCCGGCTAATCGTTATCCGGGCAACGAACAGTTATGCTAATGGTCAAAAAGGTAATAAGGAGAAAGATAATCCGACTCACGGGTGTCCGATGACAAAAAGCTGGTGTGGAGAGCACAGTACGAAAGGTAAGTCAGCCCAGAGTGTCGCAGGTAATGACAATAACGCAGCCTAGCAGAGATGAGTGCCGCCAGTGCCCGACAAACATCCGGTCTGATCGTCCCTGGCGGGGTCCGTGCTATGCTTCCCGACATAGCGGAAGAAAGACAAGTTCTAAGTACCTTCAATTTTACTTACGCCAAACATAACACAGAAGACAAGCCTGAAACTGTACGCATAAACCAGAGGAAAACATTCTCCTCGGAAATGGATAAACCCTGTACACGAGATGGGGCTTTCACTATACAGAGTGACCACCAAAACTGTCATTGGTCAATTTTGTTTGTATTTTTGGTCTCTGGGGCGCTGCTGCATCCCAATATCTTACCTGAATTTGATTGGATCTCGTGCATTGTGACTATCTAAGACCCTTCTTGTAAAAATGCAAGGCCCGAAGAGCTAAGGAAGCTCTAAAAAGTGGTCAGCGTCCTGTGTAAAGGGTTGAACTTTGCCATTGCGCCGAAGAAACCACCACTCATGTCCATCATCCCCGAAATAGAAGCGAGATGTGAGAATCTTTCGACATAAGAGGCCAGCAACCTCAGAGTTAAGTATCACAGGCTACTATCTCACCCTCCCACAATTAAAAACAACATCTCAATAGAAGAATGGCTGGCTCTCAAATATCTCAGAGATAACGATAGTATTATTATCCTACCTGCAGACAAAGGCAGAAAACCCTGCATATTGAATAAGGAAGCCTACATACAAAAATGTGCAGATTTAATTCAAGATGAAGCTGTCTACAAAGTAGTGAACCAAGACCCAACCAACCAAGTCAACGACAAGATGATCAAACTTCTGAAAAACATAACACAACAAGGCCATCTCACCGATCGACAATACCGGCATCTGCATCTTGGCACCAAAGGAACTTCACATCTACCGAGATTCTATGGTCCAACGTGCCGCTGAGACCTATCGCCTCCAGCATAGGCTCTCCCACCTACAAGGCAGCTCAGCACATCTGTAAAATACTCACACCGCTGGTAGGGCTTTCACATCATCATGTTGTGAACAAAAACAGTTGGCACAAATACTGCACCGCACCCAGCTTCCGCCCAATTATGTGCTTGTTTCCTTTGACGTCACTGCCCTCTTTATTAGTGTACCTATCGACGAGGTGATTCAGGTGACTAGATCGTTGCTGGAGGAGGATATGACTGTAGAAGACCGTACGCGCATGAAACCTACAGAGATCAGTAGCCTACTAGAGCTCATTTTACGCACTTCCACCTCCGGGCACAACTTTCTTCCACTTCCGGGGCAAGCACTTCCAACAGCTGTTTGGCGCACCAATGGGGTCACCGCTGGCCCCAGCTGTAGCCAATATCGTCATGGAAACCCTGGAAAGGTGAGCCATGACCCTGGATCCGGCGCCATTCATATGGCACCGATACGTTGATGGCATAGTAGCTGCGATGCGTCCTGATGACATACAGCCATTCTTGATCAGTTTGAATACTCTGAGCCCGTCTATCAAGTTTACTGTAGAGGTTGAAGTGGACGGTAAGCTACCACTCCTAGACATGCTCTTTGTTCGGACATCAAATGGACGAATACAAAGTAGTGTCTATTACAAACCCACAGCTAGCGGATAGTACCTGAACTATGGGAGTCACCACCTGCCGGCACAAAAACGCACCGTAATACAGGCGCTCGTACAACGAGCACTGACTCTCTAGGCCGATACCAATGCGCGGGTTTCAGAATTTCAACACATCAGAGCCATGCTGAAAGATGATGACTATCCCACTTCACTGGTAAATAAAGTAATTGGGGACACGACTGACAAACATACAACGGACAACAATGATCAGGTCACATGTTCTCAGGACAACAGGAACACGACAGTCAACACAGACAGGACGGAGAGGACAGACAAGAGAGACAGTATAGGTGGGACCAACAGAAACGATACCGATACCACAAGACGACAGAGGATAATGGCTTTACCATACGTAGACGGTATATCACAAGCTCTTCGACGAATTAACGCCAAATA